>JAROYE020000053.1:0-272110 GCA_029619315.2 Dynastes maya | reverse complement strand
GTAGTGTGCACCGTCGGAAAGAAGACAACACCTCAGTTGTAATTAACTAGTTTATTTAAAATATAGAATTTGTTCATATCTTTATTTAGAACTTGTACAATACAACAGACGAACTTTCTCGATACTTAAAGATAGACTGGTTACAAGCGTCCAGATGCTTCAGTATACTATGCCCTCTTATACATTTCTACTTCTTATATTTATAATAATTTCTAATCATTAGTAAACGAACGATATATCTAAATGACATTTACAAAATAATGGCAGTGCGTGACGCAGAGGGTTGTTTGTTTTGTCTATATGTAATCACCCTGTGCGTCGCTAGTTTATTATCGTGATATGAGTTTATATTAACATAACTGTTTATATTGACATAACTCCTTTATCCCTAAAATGAACACTTGGGAAATAAGTAATGCGGACAATATTTAACGTAGATAATAACAATTCTTAATTATGTTTGATACAAGAATGAATGACACTGTTTGGTATGACTAATATAATCTCAGGCGATGGATGATGGTAAATACAATAGATTGATTACGTACGTTGTGATACATTACACATTACAATACATTACAATACATTACACCTTTCCCTAAGGAAAAGAAAATTCATTTTTCTTTTAATTTGGCTAACCGTTCGCTTCTGCGAAGTGGTTGACATTCCTCCATCTGGATTTCGTCTTGAGACTCTTGACAATTTATTTCTATCGATTGTTTATAGGTACTGATTTCTTTTTCTTACACATATTAAATGTAATACAATTAACTATATTACTATTTCTTAGCTCGTTTTCACAAATTTTGCGTTTACATCTCTTACATAATCTATACAAGATATACAATAAAATTAATTTTAACATGGTTTAAAAGTGTATAAGCTAAAGCATGGTCCTGAAAAAAGGATAGAATCGCAGAATTGTTTTCTGTTTCTATCTGGGTTAAGGTTTCTTCCATTTGATTAAGCTTAAAGCTTGCGACTTTTAAGCTTTCTTTGTCAAGACCAATTGGATGGATGGGTTGTAATTGAAGCAGTGTTAAATTTTCTTTTATTGCGTAACAGCATTCGTCGTCACTTATATTAACTCAGGTAAATATGATTTGTAAGTAATATATCGATTGTTGCGTTAAAAGAGATTGTCGATAGAACGGTTGTAGGGGTGTAAACCTTACAGCTTGAATTAATGAAAAGTGTTCCTATTTTGGATAGATTGTAGTCTACAGGGTCTTTATCGCGACAATTACCGTGATACTAATAGGATTATTTAAGACATATAACCATGTGTTAGGAGTGGTTAACGGATACCATGTTTCTGATAAGGTAGGAATTATTCGAGTATCACAATTATCAGGTAACTTGTTTTTATTTACTAACAATTGCACTTCACAGATTGGCTGAGAAAGTGTTGAGTGTTTTGGGTAAGTTCCTAAACAAATATGATCATTGATTGATATGGTTTTACATGATTCGAGATCTTCTAAAATAGAGTAAGAGAGTAAGAAGTTTATATAGTAAAAAATTGGTTTGTATAACTAGGGGATTACCTATAACAAAGATTAATTTATCATTGGATTTAGATACTTTTATGGTTACCAAGGATAGTAATTGTGAGACATAATAAATATCAAGAGGTACTGCAAAAGAGGTAAAGGTGGCAATATGGATTTATTCGAATTAACTCTTGTATATACTGATATGGTGATATAACAATAGGGTGAACAATATTCGATTTTGCAAATAGTATTGCGTCTATTAACGAAGACAATTCAATATCTATTTCATTAACTAATAGTATTAATAAGCTAAATTGTTCATCCAAATTTTGTTTTAGTGTCATAGTACTAAATGTTTTTGTTGAATTATTCCAAATTTTCTCAATACGATTAAAATTTTCTGAAAATATCATGTTGTTTCTTTCAACATTGGTAATAGTATTATTGAAATTAACAAGTGTCGTTTTTACTACTTGTATTTGGTCCTTCAATACATGATCAAGATTTTGTTCTTCGTGCATTACCGAATTTATAGCGTTATCATATCGTTCGGCATCAGCATTATCTAACGTGCCAAATAATGTTTTTAAAAGCTGAACCTATTCCGTTAATTACACCGCGTTTCTTCCTCGATGCCACAGTCGTGTCTAAAACGGATGTATATTTTGATTTGATTTTGGGAATAATTGAATCTAACACTATTAGTGAAGTGTTGCATAATTTTGTAATTGTAGATTTCTCTAATCCTTTGGCATATACCAGCGATCCTTATGTGATTGTAATCAGCTAATTGTAATTTTGAATTGAAACTCATTTAAATTAATAAAGCTCACAACGTCCCAATAAGTTTCGTAAAATCGCAGTTGTCCTAAGTTTTCGTATAGATACCAGGTGACGTTGGAAAAACGGTCGTTGACGATAGTCATAATCACAGGTAGTACTACACACCTGAAATAAAGCGTGTTTTAGCCTATTGGCATGAACTACTGTTCTTTTATTTTTAACAACAATGGTATAATTTACAGGTGAATTAACCCTTACTATTTTATACGGTCCTGTGTATGTAGGTGCTAACTTCTTCGATGTACCTACTTTCGAAGCTTCGTTGGTAAGATATACTCTATCACCTAATTTAAATGCAACATCTCGAACCTTGCTATCGTACCTGCTTTTATTATCTTGCTTTAATTTTACTAGATTTTCCCTTGCGATTTCTTGGGATTTCTGCATTCTTAATCGTAATTCATCTACGTAAGTTTCATATGTGTATTTAAACGTCGGCGTTGAGTTAGATTCGTAGGAACTGCGGTTTGTTTCCAAAAACTAATTCATATGGAGTTGAATTTCGTTGACGTATGGACGGTTGTATTATAAGAAAAAGTAGCAAAATCAAGCCAGATGTCCCAATCGGTTTGATCCTTATTAATAAAATTCTTCAAATAGTCTGATAAGGTAGAGTGTGTTCGTTCCAAGATCCGTTTGATTCTGGATGATATGCTGAACAATTAACACGTTTGATTTTAAATATTTTGATACATCTTGAAATAATTTTGACATGAAGTCTTTACCTTGATCAGTCAAAATAGTCTCAGGAATTCCATAGTTACAAATGAATTTATGCACAAGTTGTTTAGCTACAGTTATAGATTCATGATTCGGAATTGCATAAGCTTGCATAAATTTCGTAAGATCATCTTGGAGTGTTAATATATATTTGTTGCCACATTCTGTAAGAGGTAAGGACCTACTATATCTAAAGCTATTCGTTCAAATGGTTTACAGGATGTAGTGTAATTTCCATAGGCTTCTTTGTCTTTTTACGGTTCGTTTTATTGCGTTGGCAACTATCACAACTCCTTATGAAATCCTTTATGTCAATTTCATTTTTGCCCATTTATAAGCTTGTTTAATACGATTATATGTTCGGTGAAACCTGAATGACCTGATGTTAGGCTTGAATGATTTCTCTGATATAATGTTGTTAATTTCTTCTGGTTGAGGTGTAATAGAACGTCGTGATGAACTCTAATCAGTACATTTGTTTTCCGAAAAATATAACGCATCATGGATCTTATCTTATTCCAACTTACATTGTCATGACCTATACCGAGTCTAGGTAAATTAATTTCATTGATATTTTGTTCCAATAAAATGTTTCTAATTTTGACTAAACAATTAAATAAATCTTTGGCTTCTAATTTGTCCCAATAATATCTTTTGTGGATTAAAAACGAAAATTCTTACATTGTCTACTAAGAATTCTTTAATGTCGCCTAATTTCATTTGAGATTGCCTTAAATTATCTATGCTAGGGAATTTGGCAATTAATCAGTTAATGGTTTATTTAGGTACTCAAAATCTTCTGATATAGGAATTAAAAGGTTGCCTGATTGACTTATGTAATTTTGTATTTACTTCTTCGATTTTGTTGAAGTTTATAATTTTATGTGATAGACTATGAATAAAATCTTCGTATGTATCTTCTTCATACTTCTGGTTGACTTTTGTAATATGCGACTCGAGTTGAATTCGGCTAAGAGAATCGGCATGTTGATTTTTCTTACCTGCACGGTAATCAATTTCATAGTCGTATTCTTCTATAGCTAGTCGCCATCTGAGCAATCTAGAACTAGGATCCTTGACACAAATAAGTATTTAAGTGGTCGATGGTCTGTTAAAATCATAAATTTCCTACCGTATAGGTATGGTCGAAAATGTTTGGTGGCCCATACGATTGCTAATAATTCCTTTTCGATAGTACTATAATTACCTTCGGCTTTATTCAACGTCCTGCTTGCGTATGCTATGGGATGATCTTCACCTACCTTTCCTTGAGAAAGTATTGCTCCGATCGCATAATTACTTGCGTCTGTGGAGAGTATGAAAGGCTGTGTGAAGTCGGGGTATTGAAGTAAAGGTTCCGATATTAAGGAGGTTTTTAAAGATTCAAAAGCTTCCTGTTGTGTGCTTGTCCATTGGAATGTTTGTCCTTTCCGTAAGAGTTTCGTTAGAGGTTGCGTTATCTTGCTGAATTCGGGAATGAATCGTCGATAATATCCTGCAAGACCCAAGAATGAACGTATATCATTTTGAGAATGCGGTTGAGGATATTTCCGAACGGCTTCTACCTTGGATGGATCAGGTTTAACTCCCTTGTCTGTGATCAAATGCCCTAAGTACATGACTTCCTTCCTTAAGAATTCACACTTGTCTGGTTGAATCTTCAGATTATGCTTTGCAAGCCTATCGAAGACTTCTCATCGTCTACAATATGAGTATTAAGATCTCCTCCAAACACCACGATGTCATCTAAATACACAAAGCATCTAAAGTTTTGTATTCCTGCTAGAACTGTGTTCATCAATCTTTGAAAGGTGCTCGGCGCATTACGAAGTCCAAAGGCATACGTTTAAACTCGTAATGTCCTGTGGGTACTGAAAAAAGCGGTTTTCTGTGCATCAGCGCGATCCATTGGAATCTGGTGAAATCCTGAGGTAGGTCGATTGTGGAGAAATCTTCGAATGCCCTAACTGATCTAATATATCAGTAATGTTCGGTAAAGGGTACGAATTTCCAACACTGATTTCGTTGAGCTTCCGATAGTCGATTACGATCCTCCATTTCTTCTTACCTGACGCATCTGCTTTCTTCGGAACAACCATACTGGCGAGTTCCATGGAGATGATGATGGCGTAATGATTTCTTGCTTTAACATTGTTGTATTTGGTCTTCTACTTCTGATTTGTGGACTTCAGGAAATCTATATATTTTTGTGTTTACAGGAATATTGGTTGTTGTAGGTTAACTATGTTGCACGGAATTCGTAAATGAAAGTGTGTCTCCTTCTAAATGAAAGACGTGATTGTATTCCTTACATTTCTGACCACGAATCTTTTCTTCTTTATTTAGATGTTCTGTTCTTAAAGATTGAGCTAACCTTTGTATGCGCTCTTTATTGCCAGTTTATAAAATTAACGTCAGATATATGTTCTTGGATATTAGTCCTCTTCTGAATAAGGCTCTAACATTAAATTTAAGCAAGTAATGTTTATTGGTTTTTCAGTTACATTCAAAATTGAGGTAATAGCTGTATCATCGTCGTTCACCTTAACTATACTAGAACATAAATATACGCCTTCAAGAATTTTTATATTAGGGACTATACCTTCGTTAATTTTAGGATAATTAGTGACATTGATTTTACAGCGTTTCACAGCGAGGTTGTATGGTAAATAACACATTATTCAAACCTGTTGAACCTCTTTTAATTCTGAGTGATTATTTTCCTGACTAAGATTTAGATTTTGACTTGAATTTGTTTTATCTAGATTTAGAATAAATTCTTTATTTAGTATGATATGCGATCTCTTTCATAATCGATTACAGCTTTGAAATGTTTTAAAAGATCATTACCAATAATACCATCATAAGAAATAGGAAAATCATCAGGAATGATGTAGAACATATGTTTCGTAGAATTTGTTTCAAGAGGAATGGTAAGATTGGTATATTGATTGTATATGTAGGATTCAAGACATTATTATCGATACCTTTTAGTAAAATTGATTTAGATAAATGGAGTTCAGTAGTAGATTCTATCTTAGAATTTTTAATGAGGCTAATATTTGCACCAGTATACAATTAGAAATTTCCCTACGCTATTTAGTTCTGGAATATCTAATGACAATGAGGTAGTAGCTCCTAGATTTATTGAGAAGATTCGGCCACTATTGAATTGGTGTTCCGTTGCATGACCGTCCCGCTCGGAACGATTGGAGTTTAAATGTTGCGAGGTACTTGGTTGAGAATTAGTAGCTAGATTTCTCTTTTCTATTGTTGTATTCTCTTTTTCGACATTCTGATATTAGATGACCATTTTTTTTACAATAATTACACACTTTTGGTCTAGAAGAGTTAGAATTCGGGTGTTGTTGAGATTTTTCGTAATTTGTATGTTGAACATGATATACTTTAGAACCTTGATTTTTGTTTTTGTTCCTACAATCGAAACTAGTGTGACCCGATTTATTACAGAAATTGCAATGTTTAGTAAACGAATTGTTTATGTTCTGATATTTAGACATTTCAAGTTTTGAAAGCTGCTCTTGTTCTTCTGATAGTGCTATGGCTATAGCATTGTCTAATGAATTAGGTCTTGTGATTTTACTAAAATGCTAAGATCCTTGTTTAACCCAGTTAGAAATACATTTAATGCTTGTTGTTTTAATAAATTCACACATGCAGTCCTGGCTTCAGAGCTTAGTTCTTGTCTAAAGAATTTAATAGTTTAAATATACAGTTTTCAACCTTATTAGCAAAACTCATTACGTTTTCCTTGAAATTTTGACGGCATGAATTTAGCTCTAGCTGCCATTGACCAACTGTCCTTTTCTCAGAATATGCATCTAAAAGATATTTTTTAATGTCATCCCAATCAGAGAAGGAACGATTTCTTATTAGTGCCCTAGCGTTCTCGGTTAATTTAGTTTCATTAAAGTTAAAAGTACAGATTTATGTTCTGACTTAACTAGTGACATAGCTTTAGAGCAATTATCTATGAATTCATATAGTTTTTGTTTATTACCATCGAATTTGAACAACATTTTCTCTGCTAGATCTAACGAGATAGACATAATTGATTCTTGTTTATTATTAATCTCTGATTTAAGGTCCTCTAGTTTTGGATATATTGTGGATTTGTTCATATATTTAAGTGTTATCTTATATAAAGCGAAGTATATAACGTAAAAATATGCAAAATTACAGTTTTGTAATTTACGAGATACAAAGAATTAGTTCCACTTACTGCAGAGATAGTAGATGTAGTAGCATAGTTGTTGAGGCTTTACGAAGAATATTGATGAGACTCCTTGGAGGTGCTGACTTCCGGGACTTAGAAGGCTGGAGCAGTGACTTGTTCCTGGACACCTATGATGGCTCTCTTCTTCTTGGTAAACGGTGAAACCCAGATCTAGTCTTCGGTTATTACACACAGACGATTCCGAAAGATGGATGTTCCTTTCCTTCGTATTCTTGAATCTTCTATTGTGTATCAATCAATTAGTCAATCAATTAATACATCAGTAGAATCCCACTTCTGACACCAGTTTTGTAGTGTGCACCGTCGGAAAGAAGACAACACCTCAGTTGTAATTAACTAGTTTATTTAAAATATAGAATTTGTTCATATCTTTATTTAGAACTTGTACAATACAACAGACGAACTTTCTCGATACTTAAAGATAGACTGGTTACAAGCGTCCAGATGCTTCAGTATACTATGGCCTCTTATACATTTCTACTTCTTATATTTATAATAATTTCTAATCATTAGTAAACGAACGATATATCTAAATGACATTTACAATAATAATGGCAGTGCGTGACGCAGAGGGTTGTTTGTTTTGTCTATATGTAATCACCCTGTGCGTCGCTAGTTTATATTGTGATATATGAGTTTATATTAACATAATTGTTTATATTGTGATATACGAGTTTATATTAACACAACTGTTTATATTGCGATATAAGTAATTCGGACAATATTTAACGTAGATAATAACAATTCTTAATTATGTTTGATACAAGAATGAATGACAATGTTTGGTATGACTAATACAATCTCATGCGATGGATGATGGTAAATACAATAGATTGATTACGTACGTTGTGATACATTACACATTACAATACATTACATATCTCGTTAGATCTAGCAGAGAAAATGTTGTTCAAATTCGATGGTAATAAACAAAAACTATATGAATTCATAGATAATTGCTCTAAAGCTATGTCACTAGTTAAGTCAGAACATAAATCTGTACTTTTAACTTTAATTGAAACTAAATTAACCGAGAACGCTAGGGCACTAATAAGAAATCGTTCCTTCTCTGATTGGGATACATTAAAAAATCATCTTTTAGATGCATATTCTGAGAAAAGGACAGTTGGTCAATGGCAGCTAGAGCTAAATTCATGCCGTCAAAATTTCAAGGAAAACGTAATGAGTTTTGCTAATAAGGTTGAAAACTGCTATATTAAACTATTAAATTCTTTAGACGAAGAACTAAGCTCTGAAGCCAGGACTGCATGTGTGAATTTATTAAAACAACAAGCATTAAATGTATTTCTAACTGGGTTAAACAAGGATCTTAGCATTTTAGTAAAAATCACAAAGACCTAATTCATTAGAAACTGCTATAGCCATACACTATCAGAAGAACAAGAGCAGCTTTCAAAACTTGAAATGTCTAAATATCAGAACATAAACAATTCGTTTTACTAAACATTGCAATTTCTGTAATAAATCGGGTCACACTAGTTTCGATGTAGGAACAAAAACAAAAATCAAGGTTCTAAAGTATATCATGTTCAACATACAAATTACGAAAAACCTCAACAACACCCGAATTCTAACTCTTCTAGACCAAAAGTGTGTAATTATTGTAAAAAAAATGGTCATCTAATATCAGAATGTCGAAAAAGAGAATACAACAATAGAAAAAAAATCTAGCTACTAATTCTCACCAAGTACCTCGCAACATTTAAACTCCAATCGTTCCGAGCGGACGGTCATGCAACGGAACACCAATTCAATAGTGGCCGAATCTTCTCAATAAATCTAGGAGCTACTACCTCATTGTCATTAGATATTCCAGAACTAAATAGCGTAGGGAAATTTCTAATTGATACTGGTGCAAATATTAGCCTCATTAAAAATTCTAAGATAGAATCTACTACTGAACTCCATTTATTTAAATCAATTTTACTAAAAGGTATCGATAATAATGTCTTGAATCCTACATATACACATCAATATACCAATCTTACCATTCCTCTTGAAACAAATTCTACGAAACATATGTTCTACATCATTCCTGATGATTTTCCTATTTCTTATGATGGTATTATTGGTAATGATCTTTTAAAACATTTCAAAGCTGTAATCGATTATGAAAGAGATCGCATATTCATACTAAATAAAGAATTTATTCTAAATCTAGATAAAACAAATTCAAGTCAAAATCTAAATCTTAGTCAGGAAAATAATCACTCAGAATTAAAAGAGGGTTCAACAGTTTTGAATAATGTGTTATTTACCATACAACCTCGCTGTGAAACGCTTGTTGGAATCAATGTCACTAATTATCCTAAAATTAACGAAGGTATAGTCCCTAATATAAAAATTCTTGAAGGCGTATATTTATGTTCTAGTATAGTTAAGGTGAACGACGATGATACAGCTATTACCTCAATTTTGAATGTAACTGAAAAACCAATAAACATTACTTGCTTAAATTTAATGTTAGAGCCTTATTCAGAAGAGACTAATATCCAAGAACATATATCTGACGTTAATTTTATAAACTGCAATAAAGAGCGCATACAAAGGTTAGCTCAATCTTTAAGAACAGAACATCTAAATAAAGAAGAAAAAGATTCGCTGGTCAGAATATGTAAGAATACACATCACGTCTTTCATTTAGAAGGAGACACACTTTCATTTACGAATTCCGTGCAACATAGTATACCTACAACAACCAATCATTCCTGTAAACACAAAATATTAGATTTCCTGAAGTCCACAAATCAGAAGTAGAAGACCAAATACAACAAATGTTAAGCAAGAAATCATTACGCCATCATCATCTCCATGGAAACTCGCCAGTATGGGTTGTTCCGAGAAAAGCAGATGCGTCAGGTAAGAAGAATGGAGGATCGTAATCGACTATCGGAAGCTCAACGAAATCAGTGTTGGAAATTCGTACCCTTTACCGAACATTACTGATATATTAGATCAGTTAGGGCATTCGAAGTATTTTCTCCACAATCGACCTTACCTCAGGATTTCACCAGATTCCAATGGATCCGCTGATGCACAGAAAACCGCTTTTTCAGTACCCACAGGACATTACGAGTTTTAACGTATGCCTTTTGGACTTCGTAATGCGCCGAGCACTTTCAAAGATGATGAACACAGTTCTAGCAGGAATACAAAACTTTAGATGCTTTGTGTATTTAGATGACATCGTGGTGTTTGGAGGAGATCTTAATACTCATAATTGTAGACTGAGAGAAGTCTTCGATAGGCTTGCAAAGCATAATCTGAAGATTCAACCAGACAAGTGTGAATTCTTAAGGAAGGAAGTCATGTACTTAGGGCATTTGATCACAGACAAGGGAGTTTAAACCTGATCCATCCAAGGTAGAAGCCGTTCGGAAATATCCTCAACCGCATTCTCAAAATGATATACGTTCATTCTTGGGTCTTGCAGGATATTATCGACGATTCATTCCCGAATTCAGCAAGATAACGCAACCTCTAACGAAACTCTTACGGAAAGGACAAACATTCCAATGACAAGCACACAACAGGAAGCTTTTGAATCTTTAAAAACCTCCTTAATATCGGAACCTTTACTTCAATACCCCGACTTCACACAGCCTTTCATACTCTCCACAGACGCAAGTAATTATGCGATCGGAGCAATACTTTCTCAAGGAAAGGTAGGTGAAGATCATCCCATAGCATACGCAAGCAGGACGTTGAATAAAGCCGAAGGTAATTATAGTACTATCGAAAAGGAATTATTAGCAATCGTATGGGCCACCAAACATTTTCGACCAATACCTATACGGGAGGAAATTTATGATTTTAACAGACCATCGACCACTTAAATACTTATTTAGTGTCAAGGATCCTAGTTCTAGATTGCTCAGATGGCGACTAGCTATGAAGAATACGACTATGAAATTGATTACCGTGCAGGTAAGAAAAATCAACATGCCGATTCTCTTAGCCGAATTCAACTCGAGTCGCATATTACAAAAGTCAACCAGAAGTATGAAGAAGATACATACGAAGATTTTATTCATAGTCTATCACATAAATTATAAACTTCAACAAAATCGAAGAAGTAAATACAAATTACATAAGTCAATCAGGCAACCTTTTAATTCCTATATCAGAAGATTTTGAGTACCTAAATAAACCATTAACTGATTTAATTGCCAAATTCCCTAGCATAGATAATTTAAGGCAATCTCAAATGAAATTAGGCGACGTTAAAGAATTCTTTAGTAGACATGTAAGAATTTTCGTTTTAATCCACAAAAGATATTATTGGGACAAATTAGAAGCCAAAGATTTATTTAATTGTTTAGTCAAAATTAGAAACATTTTATTGGAACAAAATATCAATGAAATTAATTTACCTAGACTCGGTATAGGTCATGACAATGTAAGTTGGAATAAGATAAGATCCATGATCGTTATATTTTTCGGAAAACAAATGTACTGATTAGAGTTCATCACGACGTTCTTATTACACCTCAACCAGAAGAAATTAACAACATTATATCAGAAAATCATTCAAGCCTAACATCAGGTCATTCAGGGTTTCACCGAACATATAATCGTATTAAACAAGCTTATAATGGGCAAAAATGAAATTTGACATAAAGGATTTCATAAGGAGTTGTGATAGTTGCCAACGCAATAAAACGAACCGTAAAAGACAAAGAAGCCTATGGAAATTACAACTACATCCTGTAAACCATTTGAACGAATAGCTTTAGATATAGTAGGTCCCTTACCTCTTACAGAATGTGGCAAACAAATTATATTAACACTCCAAGATGATCTTACGAAATTTATGCAAGCTTATGCAATTCCGAATCATGAATCTATAACTGTAGCTAAAAACAACTTGTGCCATAAATTCATTTGTAACTATGGAATCCTGAGACTATTTTGACTGATCAAGGTAAAGACTTCATGTCAAAATATTTCAAGATGTATCAAAATTATTTAAAATCAAACGTGTTAATTGTTCAGCATATCATCCAGAATCAAACGGATCTCTGGAACGAACACACTCTACCTTATCAGACTATTTGAAGAATTTTATTAATAAGGATCAAACCGATTGGGACATCTGGCTTGATTTTGCTACTTTTTCTTATAATACAACCGTCCATACGTCAACGAAATTCACTCCATATGAATTAGTTTTTGGAAACAAACCGGCAGTTCCTACGAATCTAACTCAACCGCCGACGTTTAAATACACATATGAAACTTACGTAGATGAATTACGATTAAGAATGCAGAAATCCCAAGAAATCGCAAGGGAAAATCTAGTAAAATTAAAGCAAGGTAATAAAAGCAGGTACGATAGCAAGGTTCGAGATGTTGCATTTAAATTAGGTGATAGAGTATATCTTACCAACGAAGCTTCGAAAGTAGGTACATCGAAGAAGTTAGCACCTACATACACAGGACCGTATAAAATAGTAAGGGTTAATTCACCTGTAAATTATACCATTGTTGTTAAAAATAAAAGAACAGTAGTTCATGCCAATAGGCTAAAACACGCTTTTATTTCAGGTGTGTAGTACTACCTGTGATTATGACTATCGTCAACGACCGTTTTCCAACGTCACCTTGGTATCTATTACGAAAACTTAGGACAACTGCGATTTTACGAAACTTATTGGGACGTTGTGAGCTTTATTAATTTAAATGATTTCAATTCAAAATTACAATTAGCTGATTACAATCACATAAGGATCGCTGGTATATGCCAAGGGATTAAGAAATCTACAATTACAAAATTATGAAACCCTTCACTAATATTTTTAGTTTCAATTTTTCCCAAAATCAAATCAAAATATACACCCGTTTTGGGGACACGACTGGGGGATCGGGGAAAAACCCGCGGTGTAATTACGGAATAGGTTCAGTTTTTAAAAAACTTTTATTTGGCACGTTAGTTTAATGTTTGAGCCGAACGATATGATAACCCCTAAAAATTTCGGAAAGCACAAAAGAACAAAATCTTGACAGTATTAAAGGGACCAAATACAATTTAAAAAACGACACTTTTTTAATTTCAATAATACTATTCCCAAATGGGGAAAGAAACAACTTTATTTTTTCAGAAAATTTTTAATCGTATTGAAAAAATTTTGGGAAATTTTAATTCAAAAAAAAACTTTTATACTTTTTGGGACACTAAAAAAAAATTTGGATGAAAAATTAAAGCTTATTTAAAAATTTTTAGTTAATAAAAATTGGATATTGAATTGCCCCTTCTTTAATAGACGCAATACTATTTGCAAAATCGAATATTGTTCCCCCTTTTGGTTTATCACCATATCAGTATATACAAGTTTTTTAATTCGAATAAACCCATATTTGCCACCTTTCCCTTTTTGCAGTACCTTTATATTAATTATGCCCTCAAAATTTTACTATCCTTGGTAACCATAAAAGTATCTAAATCCAAGAAAAAATTAATTTTTGTTATAGGTAATCCCCTATTTTATAAAAACCAAATTTTTTTTACTATAAAAATTTTCAAACCTCTTCCAAAAAAGGAAATCGTAAATAATCATTTCATTTTTGTACTCCCCTTAAAACAGAATATTTAGAAATTTCTAGTAAAAAAAAACATCTTACTCTATTTTAGAAGACTCGAATCATGTAAAACCAATAAAATAAATGATCATATTTTTTTAGGAACTTCCCCAAAAAACCCCTAAAACATTTTTCTAAAGGCCAATCTGTGAAGTCCAATTGTTAGTAAAAAAAAAAAAAGTTATTGAATTGTGAAAATCGAAAATTCCTACCTTATCAAAAACATGGAAACCCCGTTAACCACTCCTAACACATGGTTATATGTCTTAAAAAATCCTATTAGTATCAGGGTAAATTGTGCGATAAAGCCCCTGTAGACTACAATCTACCCAAAAAATGGGAAAACTTTTTCCCCATTTTTCAAGCTGAAAGGGTTTACACCCCAAAAAACCGTTCTAGGGGAAAACTTTTTTTTAACGAACCATCGATATACTACTTACAAATAAATTTTCCCTGATTTTAAATAATAAACGACAAAGCTTTTTACGAAATAAAAAAAATTTTTTAAACACTGCTTCAATTAAAAACCCACCCACCCAATTGGTCTTGAAAAAAAAAGCTTAAAAGTCGCAAGCTTTTAAGCTTAATAAAAGGGAAAAAACCCTTTAAAACCCAGTAAAAAAACAAAAACCCAATTTTTGCGATTCTATCCTTTTTTCAGGCCCATTTTTTTAGCTTTACATTTTTAACCTTTTAAAATTAATTTTTTTGGTATATCTTGTATAAAATTTATGAAAGAGATGTAAACGAAAAAAAAATTTGTGAAAACGAGCTAAGAAAAAAGTTTTTATAGTTAATTTTTATTATTTTTAAAAGATGTGAAAGGAAAAAAAAATCAGTACCTATAAAAAAATTCGATAGAAATAAATTGTCAAGAGTCCAAGGGCGAAAACCAGTGGAAGGAAAGGGCAAACCCCTTCGCAGAAGGAAAGGTTAGGGAAAAATTTAAAAAAAAGAATTTTCTTTTCCTTGGGGAAAAAGGGGTAATGTTTTTGTAATGTATTGTAATGTGTAATGTATCAAAAACGTACGTAATCAATTATTGTATTTACCTAAAAAAAAAAAAAAAAAAAAATTTGCAAAAATTTTTATCAAAAAAAAAATTGTTATTATCCTTTTTAAACTTTAAAATTTTATTATCCTATAAAATTGTGTTAATTAAATCGTAAACAAATTATAAAAAAACAATTATGTTATTTTAAACTCATATATCACAATAAAACAACGACGCACCAGGGTGATTACATATGACCAAAAAAAAAACAACCCTTGCGTCACGCACTGCCCAATTTTTATTGTAAATTTATTTAAAATATATCGTTCCCTTTAAATAATGATTAGAAATTTTATAAATTTTAAGAAAAAAGAAATGTTTAAGAGGGCATAGTATACTGAAACATCTGGGGCGCTTTTAACCAGTCTATCTTTAAATACGAGAAAAATTCTGTTGGGAAATTTTACAAGTTCTAAATAAAAATATGAACAAATTCTATATTTTAAATAAACTAGTTAATTACAACTGAGGTGTTGTCTTCTTTCCGACGGTGCACACTACATTGGCAAACAATTATAGCAAGTGCTCAATGTAGTCTCCATCAGTTTCAATAAAAATCCCTACTGGTAATCCCCAGTGCATGCTTATTAAAAGTCAGATCAATCATGTCTGTATTATTGCGAGGTACGGAATTAAATTGGATGCCGTATTATTACGAATTTCATTCTAAGCTGTTCATTACGAGATGTACTGGCACTGAGTCATTCACTTGTTATGACAGGACGTATCAAAATACCCGTTTAACGTTTGGAGTTCTCCTATTGGCAAACTATACTGGAGAATATAACATGGTGTTTTATTGTTACTAGACTTTAAGTTAGAATATGTACCTAGTAGGCGCCATAAATTCTCTGATACATAAAAAATAAACTTGGTAAAAAAATTAAAAATCTTTTTTCTTATCCTATAATTTTTCCTGACTACAGGTTTTACAACCCATCAATTAATTAAATTTTAAAACCCCTTTTAAAAATAATCTAAGGTTTTTCCCTCAAAAAGTTTTATTACAGCTTTTTTGGGACGAGGTTCATCGGGTTTTGCCGAAATTTCCCTCAAAATTTCCTTTTTTGGGTAGAGGGCCATTTAAAACGAACCACTGTTTCATCTCCTGTGCAAAAGGACTCCCAAAAACGGTTTTGGGGGCGTCTCCCACATGTTTAAAAAAGACCGAAAAAAATTTGACCCCCAAAGTTCCCCTTGAAAAGCCGGTGAATACTTTTTTCGGGAAATTTTGACTTCCCGCTGATTCCCCTTTACTTTCAAACGGCGATCGCTAATACCATTCTTTAATTATTGAAAAAGTTTTGAGGGGTTATCATTTAATTTGGCCGCCGGGGGGGCCCCATCATCTTCAAGGGATTCTTGCCCCAAATGGAAAAAATTTTGGCCCCCTTTTTTTTCATTTAAATATTAAAAAAATAAAACACCCTAAACACCGTCTAAACGTCGTTTTAATATGATGTGCTGTATCCTTTTTTTTTGTTAAAAAATTTTAAAGCCGGGTCTAAAATTATAAATTGATTTAACAATTGCAAAAAATTTTGATAATATAAATTAATGTAAAATATTTTAAAATATATATTTTAAAATTTATATATAATAGGAAAGCTTGCAACCGGAAAGCCAAAAGTCTCCAATACTTTTAAACAGGAAATCATGACGCTTCATCCTCTCTTGCTAAGCGTACATTTAAAGGAAAGTAAGGACAGAAATTTTAATAACACCCGCCAATTTTGATAATATTAACATCATAAAAATACTTTCAATACGGAAAAATTTTATCTTTTGGGACAGTTTTAAAGGAAAGTATAATGCTACCCTTACTAAGAAAAAATCTACACATCTAACTGTGAATCGTAGACTAAAGCTTGAAGAAATATAAACCATCAAATGAAATGTAAATATATTATTAGAACTAGACAGATAAGGAATTCCCAAGCGATTCATAATTATCTTTATCTCTGCTGTTTGCTATACCTGCGATTCGGAAAACACCCGAAGCCCGCTCTCTGACGCGCGGAAGGTAGTATTGATAATCGGTGCCTGATAGGGGAAGACTTATTTTGCCTACTGTACATATATAAACAAATATAAACATATAAGTTTTAATCGATACTAATTTCCATTAGAAGTAACGTTCTATTGATTTTTGAGAAATATCAATTTTCTATCAATTTTGATCAGTACGACTTATGGAAGCATCGAAAATAAGGAGTCTGGTTAATATCTGCACCATATATACTTTCAAAAAAATGCATACGTGCAACTCATGCGTGTATGTTTGCCTGGTTGAATTTTTCATGAATTTTACGCAAGTGATGCTTACGTCAAACTTTCATATTAAAACAGATTATTCATTCGACTTATGTTTAGATTAGTCCAGATGCACATGAGAAAAGAGTTTGCAAAGTGTGTGAACCATAAATGTTAAATGTAATTACATCACAACGTATCAATATTTTATTTACTTATTTACAAAAATATGTTCTTTATACAATTTTTCATTTTACTGTCAAAGTTTTGTTTTAATTCTAATACAACCTCGTGAAAATATAGTTTACAAACTATTGAGAACACCGTAACTGTCGAAGTGTTATTCAAATTTTAATTAACTTAGACTCATGAAGCGTAACATTATGTTAAAATTAGAACGTAAGTTTACTAAAATATGTAAATCATTCTTTCTAAATTTTATCTGCTCCAATGCCATAACACGCCATAAAGAAGGATATTTATTGGTACTGTATATAATAAAATAACATGTTCAGTGATTTTAAACCGCCACGAGAGCAAATCTATCTAGTCAAACTGAATTAACTTCAACTGCTTTCCGAAATTTAATCAAAGTGCACATACTCTTGCTTTACTTCAATATCTTCACATAGTGTTGATCAATAAATAGTTTATTTCTCATCCCCAATGCGAAATATGTCTACTCATATATGGAACAAGGTCACATCATTACTATATACAGCGTGGACACCAATTTAAATTTTTTTTTGTAAACATTTGTAACATAAGTGTCCGAAACACACTCTTTCGGCAATTTGAATTAAACTAATCATTTAATGAAATTTTAGGACTATTAAAACTGAAAAAGAGAAAACTAACCTGGATTTATGACGATCCCATATAAACTCTATGTTTATATGTTACCTACTGGAACCCTGCATATTCTTAAACCACCAAACTTGACTCTTACTTAGTATTTATGATAAAATTTTAACGCCGAACGCTTAGAATATGGAAACACAGACAAACACGTGTTACCCGTCCCTCCACTCAATTCTTTTACTCGCGATAGCGACTGTTTAATCGCAGCTAATTTAGATGACTATACTTTTTGAAATATAATTTGATAATGACTTTCCAACGAATATTCTCATTTGTAGAAGTAGCATAATACATGCCATGCAGGGACGCAACTGGAAGACAGAATCTATGCTACTTTATGACATTGAACACCACCAACAACTGTACAATATTAAAATTTACTGACGTACAAGACGATTACATTACAAACGATATTTAACTTTCGAAATTATGCTAAAGATACCACTGAATTTATGCTGACAATTGTAGGAAAATGAAAAGAACACAAGTTACTTAAAAGTTCCCCAATGTTCGTCGTTGACTGGACTGAAAATAATCCCCTAGCACTTCCGCTCCAGCGGTAGGAGACCATAAAAAAAGTAGGAGCTACCGATAAAGAGTTAATAGCCGCCAGAGGAATTTTTAAATTGAACGAGTGGATATACTGAGCTTACTATACGTGCCGCTAATAACAGCTACGTTCGATGTTGTAAATTATAACATTATAAAAGTTATTTAAAAATGTTTTTCATTTAAAAACATGGAGTGTCGCGACGAAATAATATAAACTTTGATCTCGCTAAAAGGAACAAGTTAACGAGCACGTATAAATACATAATAAATAGCAAAAATAAGTAACTGTTTAGAGAAAAAATTGTCGCCAATTGATTTGCAAAAGGAAAACACGTAACGAAAGGAAAACACCTAACGAATTAAATATAAAGAACTTTTATAATCAATATATTTGTTATTTAATTATCTAACGGGTAATCACAACTATGTTAATTTAATTTTGATTCATCCAAAATTTTCGCAACTTCTTTTTCACCCCTTCCATTAAATGTTGTACATCCTAATCATTTTGGTTGTATTGTTCCACTTATATTTAAAATCTTCGAAAGATATTTTAGAAGTTTTTGCTTCATGTGGGCCCAATATTTTTCAATAGGGCGCAATTCAGGATAATTTTGTGGATTTACATTTTTTTCTACAATTTCAACCTCGATGACTTTATAGAGTTTTTTGTTTAATTCTCTGAACTGTGGACTTCGTTGAACCAATTTTTTTTTGATAAATCTCGAACTGATAAATTTGGATTTTTCTTCAACGTCTTTAACACTTTTTTTCTAGATTTTTATCGACAAATCCCGACCTGCGCCCACTTCCCCACTTTCTTCGCGTAGTACACGCTTCAAGATATCTTTTTAATACTCGCTGAACCGTTCTTACAGTGGCATTTAATTCAGATGCCACTTTCTTTGTCGAAATACTCTGATTTTGAACATATTTGTACACAATTTTCTCACGCAGTCACTCTTGACACGATGACATCTTTGTCAAATTTAATGTCAAATGTCTCAACTACATATTTTTGTTTAGCGGACAGCCAACTATTAAAAACGACGATACGACATATTCAAAAGTTTAGTAATTTTTGAATATGTCGTATATTCAAAAATTACTAACTATATATCTAACAAAAGCAAGGGTTGGCGACAATTTTTTCTGGGACAAGCTTTATTTGTAAATGTTCAACAAAATACAATGAATTGCATTAGTTTTTAGTTTGAATGAAGGAAAATGGCGCTCACTGTGAATATATGTTGAAATTGTATGCACAATTTAAATTTTACAAATTATTTTTAATGAATATCTTAAAGAAACAAAAGTTTATAGTATTTCCTCGCAGTACTCTATACATATTAGCAAAATACTGGTCTGCATAGCTTCAGAGTGTCTCATTCAAAAATCCAAACTTGTACCGTGCACTGCGGAGACTGAATAGCCTGTACCTATCCTGGAATATAATTTTATGTTGTGCAGCACTTGTCTCCAAATATTTCTTATTTGAAAACTTTTTCTCTAAGTTGCTCAAGAAAGGAGTTGACTTCCGCCCACGCACTAGGTGGACACACTGTATACAGGGTGAAAAAAAAACGCACGTACATATGTTCGATGCTCACAACTTGCTAAGCCGTTCTCGTGAAAAAATTTCTTTGTTAAATATTGTTTGATAATTTATTTCTATTGTCCAGTGTAAAAATAGTTTATTGACACTGTGTAGTTGCTATAACTATTAACTCTTTTTTAACAATTCTTTATATCGTTTATTCACAACATGAAAATAAATACATGAAAGCATAACAACTAACTAAATAATAAATTATCAGGAAAAAGAAAAATAGAAAAGAATTTAATTAAAAATTAAGAAGTGGCCTTATTGGTAAAATCTATCTATGGATAATGTACTCAGATTGGTTGTTGTGTAGTACATCCTAGTTTGTCGTTGAATCCTTGCAGTGATTCATCAAAATTGTGCCTGAAGGCTTCAGTAGGAATCTGAGTTAAATGTTAGAGGCCATCTAAATCAACACTTCCCAGGCAGGTGAGATGGTAGAAATTTAGTTAAAGCCTGCGAAATCGCCATATTTGAGACCTATAGATTTCTTTTTGTGCAAAAATTTTCTGAAAATCAAAATTCATCCCTTCCAAACATAAAAGTGTTGTCCAACCATAGGAGAGTTAAAATTCACAAGTTTCAGATAGTTAGGTAGGTAATACTAACAGTGTTAATTTACTTTCAGTCATGTGAGTATTGACTATCTATCAATTAACTTTTATGTCGATACTAACACATTTTATAGATACTTTCCTCATCCTTCTTTAATGAAAAATCGAACATTTTCACATTCATCTTTCAAATATAAAGATAATATGAACAAACAAACTTAATAGCACTTCCTTGGCAGAATCAATAGGAATAAAATTTTGCTGTGGAGAAAAACATCCTATTTTAAGAGAACCTACCTACACAATAAAATAAGAATTTCAATTACCTAATGATGTGTGTAGATAATCACTCAAGTTATTCCATAATGTAATTAATCTTAAATATTTGTTTAAGTGAAAATGGGACACCTTCTTGACCTTCAAATTCGTATAAAACCGTAAGTGTAAGTTACTCTTGAACTACAGCGCAAATATGTAATTTCTTCCACAGCCACCTCCTTTACATTTAAATGATGATATTATATGTACGTGATGTTTAAAAAAAAAATTGCTAAATTGTGATACAGGTATACGTCAAAGTCGAAATTCTTTTCGGTCCTTTTCAACTTTGATAATATCTACCCTGCCCTAATGGGCAGGGTACGTATTGGCATTTCCAATATCAAGCTTCTCTGAAACTCAGACATTAAATAAAAATTATCCATTTTATTCTATAATTGAATCTTTTTAGATTTTTTTGAAACAATATCTTTTAATACTTATTACACCACATATGGCGTTTTCAAATTTTGTTTTCTGGTTTTGATCATGTGTTTAAAAAGCTTCTTAATCCACTTAATTGACTTCTGTGATATAGTATCGTCCTAAAATAAAAGCAAATACAATATTAGCGATGTAAACGAAACACAAAGTTGTATTTCAACAACTCACAATTTTTAATGTGTAGGTGTACGAGGTAGGCGCCATAAATTCTCAGCGTAAAATAGAAAAAATTAACTTCTACTAGTGTCAGTAGTTATAGTCATGCCGTCCTAGAGAGTAGCGAATACAGAAACCGAAATATAGATGACATAACAACCTTTATGGTAATGAAATATATTTTTTTTCTTTTTCTTTCTATTTTCTTTTATTGGATATCCTTGTAGCTGGCCTGATGTGTTTTCTTAATACGAAACTGGTCGCCTAATTGCACAATAGAACTTTGTGAGATCTGGAGCATTTTTTCATTACTACATTTGATATGAATATTTTCTTAACTTAAAACTAAATGATTTACTTAGAAGAAACATTTTGCTGTCTTGGATTTTCTTGATTTTCTAACCCTAAGAAAATATATATTTAATTTAAATAAAATTTCAAGAAAATTATTTTCTTATATTATACATTTTATAGTCTTGAAATAAAAATATTTTCTTGAATAGAGACTATTTTTTGCAAGAAAATCTATTTTCTTGATACAAGAGATCATTTCTCTGCGTGTAGGTTAAGCTATCACATTAGTTTTATTAATGTTTACCTGTAAATATTTTAGAATTATGTTTAGGTTTTTCGTTATGAATTATTCAATATGGAAAATAAATTTTAATAATAAGCCAATTGTTTTATTTACTGTTCAGGTTTTTAGAAGAGGTTCGCAAGAACAAAAACGTTGGGAAAGCAGACGACTTCATTGGAAAAGAAAATGATATATACACAATATATCAAGTAATTCGGAATGCAAGCGTATTTCAAAAGAATTCCATTTATGCATACTTATAAGTAGTCTGGGGAAACAGCGGTAACAGTCAGTGTAGTAGATATGTGGTGCGGAGTCGGCGATTATTTATTTCACGCGTTCACAGCGTCAGTACTAAATCGATGATGTATGCGAGTAGTTCTGTGTATATGTAGGCTGTCGTAACTTATTTCGTAAGCGTACGCTTATGTTTGCTTTAAAAATGCCGCAGTTAGGTACGTCGTGAAAACGACCAATGGCAGACACAGTTAAAAACTTTATAATGGACATGCCGGATTTAACTTTTGATGGCGCGAAATTCAATGTCTAGTTTGTAAAATCCCTTTAATGTGTTGGTCCAGAAGCCATTGTCAACGTCACATCGAAAGCAAACAGCATTCTTCTGCAAAAAGTGGCATACGAGACCAAGAAAAAATTACATTTGATTTATGTGTTACTCCTATTTTATGTAATCTATCGTTTCGTTTACTAGACAAAGAAGCATTTGTCTCCTTCTGGAATAAATATGCGGACTGTAAATTATCTTGTCGGACATCGATACGAAATGTAGTGCCATTTGCTCGTGAACATATAGAAAAAAGAATGAAAACGGAATCGAAAGATAAAAAACTGTGTGATCGTGTGTGGACGAAACAACAAATCGTCAAAAACATTCTGTGGTTAATGTAATGGTACGTACAATGGAACCACATCGACCGTCATCCTCCTTCTTACTTGCTTCCAAAAGAGCTATAAATTGTACTGCCGATGAGATTTTAAAGGTGGTGTTGAACTCATTGAACAAATCTGAAGTTTCAACTAAGCAACTTTTAATGTTTATGAGTGATGGTGCCGCCAACATGGGTTCTTTGGGCCGATCTCTTAAAGAACACAGTGGTAACTTCTTACATGTAACGTGTAAAATCCATACTCTAAATCTTGCGGCACAAACGATTCCTACATGTTTTCCACTAGTAAATGCATTGATTGCTAGTACAAAGGCAATGTTTCTAAAGTCCTCAAAACGTACCCGACTATTTCACAAACTGTGTCCTGATTTACCTGAACCACCACAGCCGATTGTTACACGTTGGGGAACATGGTTGCAGGCTGCGTTTTACCACAACAAATATTTTGATCAAGTAAAGAAGGTAGTTTTAAAATTCAATCCGACAGAAGCTGCAGCTATCAAGAAAAGCCAGGAAATATTTCAAGATAGTCAGGTTAAAAGAGATTTACAAACTATTCACAACAATTACTTCGGACTAGCGGAGGGAATAGAAAAATTACAAAATGTTTCGATGTCGCTAGTGGATTCTGTTCAAATTGTGAATGATGTTCACGCACAGCTATGCGCTGTAGAAGGCGAAACAAATTGGTGTGTAATACGAAAATTTGAGTGTTTTAGAGAAAGACTCCGATTTTCTTATATTAAGACAAATTTGTGAAGGTGCGTGTGAAGATGCATTAAGTTGTTTCAAAGATTATTTTAAATATGCAAATATAACATCGCTAGAATTAAAAAACATTTATTCCGCACGTCGTACTCACTTGACTGAAACAGCTGTGGAAACATATCTAATGATTCAAATATTTAACAGATGTTACCCAGTTTGTGATTTCACGGAAGACTTTTAAAACGGTAAGTGTTTCAGCACGTTTTATAATTTATTTCCTACCTTCTATTTTATGTATAAACTTTTATGCGCTTGTCACGCCTCTGGCTGTTACCGCATATTTGCCCAGGTTACTTATAAGTTACATTTCAACCTGGCATGTATAATAGCAGGTTGAAATGTAACTTATAGCATGTAATTTTTTAGTATTATGCTAGGAGTAAATTTATATAATACCATCATACCAATTTTTCAAAACACTAAAAACAGTTTATCCAGATATCCCTTATAAAAATATGAGGTATATGTGAACTTTCCAAGGAAACCGATGTGAATACTACATGTATAGTGCATATCTATCTTATAGGCAGTGCAAGAAGATTATTCACTCCAAAAACACAAGAAGTACATAAACAAATCTTGAAATTGAAAAAGGAGACTGTATATAATAAGAAGATATATGTATAATAAGAAGAAATTAAACTAGTGAAACAAAATTATTACAAATTACTTAACTGATTAAGTTTTCTAAAATTTTACCCACATATTCATACAAAGACCAATTAAGTTTTTAATCCTCTTAATAGTTAAATTACCACTAGAGTGACCTAAACTTGCGGACTCGCATAGGCGTCGGTATTGCGGGTTAATATAAGAATACGAAAAATTCATAAATAAACTAAACCGGTAGAGAAGCAGACATGTAGTGTCGACCTTGAATATAAATCATGTTAAACCGCGCTGAGAGAGATTTCGTTTTAGTACCGGTTGAGCTGTTGCAGAGATTAGTCGAACGGTCAAGGTTATGTACTTACGTGTCGCTTTTGAAAATATAGCTGGTGTTTTTTGTGTGTTGTAGTATTATACCAAGTACATAATTAGTGTATCGTTTCATATAGAACTAATATTTACATACCTAAGAAAACAATGCTTCGTAATAGATTTGCTACTACATACGTATGTGTCACTTTTTCCCCATTTAAAATATGACGGTAGTGCAGTTTTTTGCTTAATATGCAATGTTCGTTTGGCTGCATTGGACAGAACTGATTGCCAGATGCATGTCAATGGTATTAAGCATAGAAATGCAAGAACTGAAATACCTTATACACTATTCCTCATACATTTATTAATTATGTTTACCTCTTGTAATCTTCCGTTGTCGTTGGTGAGAAAAGCAGCTTTTAAAACGTTTTGGCGACAATACGTTCCAAAGTCCCCATTACCCTCACAAACACAATTACAGAATCATTTGCCGCGAATGAAAGAGATGCTAGAAAATGTGTGTAAACGTGATTCCAAAAAAATATGGATTACCGTGGATAAGACGACCGATATAAAGAAAAACAGTATTGCGAATGTAATAGCTCGCGTTTTATCTAGCGAGAACACAGCATCTCGATATTTGTTAGCTTGCAAACGTGTTCAACAATGTACCGCGGAAAATATTCAAAAAGTGATAATGAACGCTGTGAAAAAATTTAAAATTGCCCAAGATCAAATTGTGATGATTGTGACAGATAGTGCAGCAACCATGTTAAGTGTTGGGCGATCCTTAAAAGATATACTTTCTAACTTAATACATATAACCTGCGTGCTGCATGCTTTGCATTTAGTTGGTGAAGTTGTTCGACAACATTACGGAAACGTTGACCGGATGATTGGAAGTACTAAAGCAGTGTTTCGTAAATCTCCTAAACGTTTAAAAGAATTTCGTAAATTTTGTCCAGGTATTCCAGAACCTCCTGAACCAATTTTAACGCGATGGGGTACTTGGCTAACAGCAGCTTCTTACTATTTGATCCATTTTCAACAAATTCAATCAGTTATAATGCGATTTAATCGGAATGAATCCAAAGCAATTAGAGAAAGTCAAAGAGAATTTCAAATTCCTCAACTTTTAGAAGATTTAACAACAATATGTACCAATTATACAGTATTACTAGATGCCATCAGAAAACTACAATGTACTGAATTGTCATTGCAGGAATCATTAGACATAGTGGAGAGTGTAAAAAATAAATTACACACATTAAATGATACGCCAGGATTATGCGCTAGTCAAAAGTTGGCAGATGTTTTAAGGAAAAATCCCGATTTTAATACATTAGAAGCCGTTTATAATAAGTGTAAGAATAGTGAACTTTTAAGTGATTTTGAAAAACAGTTTCTACCTGCAAATGTAACTTCCTTAAATGTGGAGAGATCGTTTTCTATGTATAAGAATATGTTTTCTTGTCGACGCACAAGGTTTAAAGAAGTAACTGTGAAAACATATGCAATGATGCAAGTTTACAGTAGTTCACATCCTGATGCCTCTAATTTGTTGAATAATTAGCAAGTAAGTTTTTTTATGAATTTTTCGTATTCTTATATTAACCCGTAATACCGACGCCTATGCGAGTCCGCAAGTTTTGGTTACTCTAATTACCACTCCTTGTAAATTAATTAAACATTTTAGTGGATACGGTATATTTGCATAGACGCCCTATCGATTAGCTCTTTGATGTAATCAAATCCACTTTATAGAACTTTCCTACATAACTATATTAAACTATATTACTTTGCTTAAATATTTTGCATAAATTTAATGAGAGCAAGTATGTACAACATGTGTCAATTGGATTCTGATATTATAATCAATTCTCTTTGTTCCTATTGGCCTCGCCTCCCAGATTTTCTTCGCCTGTCTTTCATCCCCATCCTTACTAAATGCCAAACCATCGTAATCTTTTCTCTTCTAATATTTGTTTTATTAATTTTATTTCCAATACCTGCCTTATAAAGGTGCCCCATTAAGAGCGCAAGATTTAAAAGTGTAGATATTTTTATTTCAGTACAAAGAACACATACTGCGATTAAGTGTGGAAAACAATATATGACAAATATCCCCTACAACTCCGCTAGCACACTCTCCCTCTTTTGGCGAAATTCTCGATGACTTTTTCGCATAATTTTCGCAAAAACTCAGGAATTCTTCGTGGTTTGTTGGCATAGACGCGAGATTTCACGAACCCAATAAAGAAGGTGACAAATGTGACGATCTCGGTGGCCAATTCCGGTCACCATTGCGTGAAATGACACGGCCAGGAAATTTTTCTCACAACAACTCCATTGTATCGCGCGCCGTCGTTGAGGACATTTGTCAGATATTATTTTCCATACTTAAAAGCAGTGTGTGTACTTTATACTAAAATAAAAGTATCTACACTTTTTGAATGTATAATGGTCTTTATTAGAAAATTCAATCTTGCATTCTTAATGGGACACCCTATATCTTCATTTCTTTATCGATACTCTTCACTCCTAGAACTGTTCTGTGATATTTCATTTCTATTGCCTACTGGTAAATAGATGATTTTATAGACAAATATTTTTGTTCTTGATATTTGTCGATGGTCAGGGAATTCTTTTGCAGTGAGTAGTAAACCCTGTTTGCTGTCTGTGTTTCGTTTAACTCATCGTCTAGATTTACTTTTTATTTCCTATTTACTGTAGTTCCTAGGTACTTGCATTTATTAACATGCTCTATATTGTTCCCCTCCACCGCTATTTTGATTTACTCTTCTTGGTTACCTACTTATCGCAAATATACATTTAGATTTTTTTTATATTTAATTTAAAATTAAATTTTTCAAACGATGTTTTCCAGATGTTTAGATTTTTCTCTAGGTTCTTTTGCGGGTTTGCAAAGATAAGAATATCATCTGTGAAGGCACTATGAATGGGTTGTAGATCTTTAAATCCGACTACAAACTTTCCTATATTTTGCTGACTTCCTTCGTCCATGGCACAAATAAACAATATAAATATAGAACTGTTATCAGATCAGAACTGATTAAAACTGAAAGAAAATTATGAAAGTAATAATGGGATCAAGAAGATAATAGAAGGTAAGTCAAGACAACTGATGAATTATAATAATAATAATTCGTGCCTTCACATCCTCAAACAGCTTTCGCCAATTACGGGGGTCATCGGCCGTTCATACGCCTGCGTTCGTAGAGCGTTCACTCTCAGCATTCGCCAAATTTGGAATAAGGAAAACTACGGAAAACTCTGAGAGTTGCGAGCCCGGGCTTCGAACCTAATACCCCGAGACTGATAGCCCGGCGCGCAAGGCACTGCGCTACCAGACCCATAATTATGAAATAGGTATACTGTTAGAGAATGAAAAACCTAGTTCAAAGCATTAAATCGCAAATAATGCAATAGTATGGTTATACTGGTTGAGAACCAAACCTGATTTAATAGCTATATATCTACAGAGAAAGGAATATTGGTGGGGATGTTAGATAGTATCGCCTGTCATGTGATGTATACCTCTGTGAGATAGATTTGGTTGACAACCGGTATATTCAGAAAGAACGTTCGAACAGCCGGTAAGAATCTTAACAGAATGGAGTACAATAGAGGCAAGATCTAAAACAAGATGGAATAGCAGGTAGGAAACAACATAAAAAAATGAAGTTCAAAATTGGAGAACACTAAGCAGAGACAGAATTAGGCTGATAAAGGTAATAAGCCGGTCAAGGCCATTATAGGAAAGAAATGCAGATCGAAAAACGTGGTCTCATCTGCCACGAAAATAGAATCAAAGGGGCTACCAAGCAGTTATATGTTTCTCTAGAAATGTATAATCTGCAATTGCAAGCAGTCACACAGGAAAGGAAGGAAGATGTTATCAACATCGCCTATTTTATATATATTTTAATCTTAACATGAAATATACGCATATAAGTGTTCTCTTGTGGTTTAGCCAATAAAACAACATTGAAAATTACAATTTTTGGTACAATTCGCATTTTATTATTAAACAGAATATTTTTTGATTTGATGTAGAATTAATTCTTGTCTAAACCCAAGTATATCCATATTAGGGATGGAACATCGGTGATAAAACATCGATGTCGATTATCAATGTAAGTACATTTCGAAGGCCGATATCGATATTTGGAAATTATCGACTAGAAATATCGATGGTTTTCTAACGTCGATATTTTTCATGTAATTAATTCCCAATTATTTCTATTATTCTATTTTTAAAATTTCCCAAAAGCAAAAATTACTTATTTGTAACAATAAATATAATTTCATAAATAAAAATAAACTTCAGTAGTAAATAACAATGTAAATAAAAAAACTCTATTAATAAAAATTAAATAAAAACAAATTTCGATAATAAATAACATTATAAGTAAAAATAAACTCTATTAACAATTTAAAATAAACACAAAAACTTTTTCTTAAATAACATTAATTCCTAAAAAGCATTTAAATATTTCTTTGCTTTTTAAAATAAACGTTCCGATGGCACCGACATTGCTACAATAGCCAAGTATTTTTGAGTTATTCTTGAAAGTGATGGGTAAGTTTCGGTATTTGTCTTTCACCAATTCAAGGAATTTTCTTTAAGCGCCACAACAGGACTTCTTAGCTAGAGCTTTTCCATTAGCCGTTGGTGACTTGCCCATAAACTTATCCAACTTCCAGAAAAAATCTAATGAAACTAATAAACCGTGGAAAAGCCATTGTACATGAATTACATTGTGATTTTTCTTATCATCTTACACATGCAGTACAATATATCTAAACAATCCAGACGCATAGTTACGATACGATCTGTGATTCGATATGTACCAGGGCTGATACATACAACACACATTTTTTTCTTTTCATTAATAGATGGCATTACACATATGATTAAAAAAACATAAACCTAAGCCGATGTTTGTATCTTGACATCGATATTTGTATGATGAGTATGATGACTGATGAATAGAGCAACGCAACTGCGCTGAAAGCCAGTGGCGGACGCATAAAAGTTTACACAAAATAAATTAAATGTGATACGTGCTCAAACACTTACCGTTTTAAGAGTCCTCCGTGAAATCACAAAGTGGATAATGTCTATTTAATATTTGTAACATTAGATATGTTTCCAAAATTGTTTCGGCAAAGTGAGTGCGGCGTGAAGAAAAAGTGTTTTTGTATACACTTTTTCTTCACGCCGCACTCACTCACGAACGTTCTACATCTAGTGACGTTATATTTGCGTAAGTAAAATAATCTTTCAAATAACTTAACGGTTCTGTTGACGCACCTTCACAAATTTGTCTTAATGTGCCAAAATCAGAGTCTTTATCTAAAACACTTTCAAACATTTCTTGCGTCTTCTATCGCGCATAGCTGTGCGTGAACATGTTGCACTATTTGCAAAGATTCCACTAACGACACCGAAGAATTTTGTAGTTCTTCTATCGCATCCGCTAGTCCCACGTAATTGTTCTGAATAATTTCCAAATCTGTTTTAACTTGACTATCCTGAAATTTCAAGCGGCTTACCTTGACAGCCGCAGCTTCCTATGGGTCAAATTCTAAAATCACGTTCTTTATATTCTCAAAATATTTAAGATAATAAAATGCAGCCTGTAACCATGTTCCCCAACGAGTAAGAATAGGTTGTGGTGGTTCAGGAATACTGGGGCATAGTCTATGAAATTCCCGAATACGTTTTGGGGATTTTACAAACACAGCTTTTGTATATGCTATTAGAGCCTCTACCTCGGGATAACATTTTCTGATACTATGTGCTACGAGACTGAGAGTATGAATTTTACATGTAATATGCAACAAGTTAGCACAATGTTTTTTAAGAGATCGACCTACAGCAAGCATGTTTGCGGCACCATCACTCATAAACATCAACAGTTGATTTGTTGCAAGTTCAAACTTTTCCAATGTATTTAACACCAACATTGAAATTACTTCGGCAGTGCATTGTTGTATTCTTCTGGAAGCTAGTAAAATTGAGGGTGACGGTCGATGTGGTTCCTGTGTTGTTTCGTCTACACATAACCACAGTTTTTATCTTGCAACTCCGATTTAATTCTTTTCTCGGCATGCTTACGAGCAGACGGGCACAACTCTCTGTAATGTTCTCTCACTTGGTAACTTAAAGTCCGAATATTCATTCCAAAACGAGACGTATGCTTTCTTCCTTAGTAAATGAAATGGTAAATTACATGCAATAAACACATAAATTAAATTTAAATTTGTCATAATCTCGTGTGGAATTTTTTTTTGAAACATGCCCTGCACTATTTACGTGCCGTAGACAATCACTTTTCGACCAACACATTAAATCTATTTCACACACTACACATTGAATTTTAGCGCCATCACACTTTAAATCAGGCATTTCTGCAATAAATTCTCTTATTGTGTCCAACTTTGGTCGTTTTCGCGACGTAGGAAACATTTTCAAAACAAACGTAGAACTACGATATAGTATACGACAGCGTAGATGCATACACAACAGATCGGCTTTCGAATCGCAGTTATACTGTCGCTTATACCGAATTGTCCCGGCCGTGTTTATTTTGTGTAAACTTTTATGCGTCAGCCACTGGCTTTCAGCGCAGTTTGCGTTGCTCTACTGATGAAGATATCGATGTTCCAGAAACATGGATATACATCGCTCATCCCTAATATGTGCCTCTGAATATGTATAAACTTTGTTAAATAGATATATGTTTTGCATAGTCCATTGTATCTAATTATTTAAAATTCTGCGTCATATATCTTCAAAACCATTGATGGTAATGTTCAAAATTTTAATATTTTTGAGATCAGGAAATATGTAACTCTTTACCAAACTAAAAAATCAATACACAAGGTTTTTCCGTTTAAGAATGTAAAATTACTATTTTAGTACCTAATTTCAATTATTTTGTAGAACTAATATTAACGGCGATAGACAACTAACTAAATAAGTTACTTACCCATATAACTCAATCTGCCTAAAAAATAATAAATTTTGCATCAAGCGCTCTCGTGTATATTTAGCAAATGCCCAAAATTTAAATTTGTACGGTTACATTGTTAGTCTGAAATCGATCTGCAAGTACTCTAATTACTAAAGTTGTTGACAATGGGAAAGATAATATTCGTATAGTGTGCCATAAATTAAAGACAATTTTTGATAAATTGCTTGGAAACATTTCAATATAAATATCGTTTTTATGGGATAACTGCATTAGTTAATTGAATAGGTGTACCATATGAGAAGCTAAATAGGTAGACTACTCTTTTTATCAACTTGAGATTAATATAGTTACTTCATTATTATAATAAAATTCTATGAAATACAAAACATATAGCCCGGGATGTAATATATAAGTCAGATACGTAAGTAATGGTTTCCATATCCTGCATTTATAAATAGAAACCGAATTATTATAGAAATTAATAAAAACTATTGCACATGTTATAATTATAACACATGATTATAAGAATTTAATCAAATTGAGGTTGCCGCATCCAAGTTGATATAGACTAAATACTTGTTCTCATTATTTTCTTACCACAAGGAAACCAATTCTTGACCAATTGTTATCTAAAATGTCGTCACAAACGAGGGCATCGTTAACGGGTATACAGTAGGTAGACAAAATAAAATAAAAATATAACTTATTTTTAAAGCATGTATTCATATATTACCTACATCGCCAAAATTTTAAACAAAAGTCCTTTATAGAAATATATTTTAATATTCATTATACGTAGCAAATTTTGTACATTTAGGCATGATATTTATTAAATTGTTTGTAAATATTTCGTCTGTATGTTACCATAGATTTCGATATAACACCATTGCAAATCTTCTTTATTACTTGGAAAAAGAAGTACTTTCTTTAGTTGCATTTAGTTCGAATCATTCTCGATGGGATTCATATCTATTAATGAGTTTACGGTTATATGTCCATATACTGTATACCTAAAAATCAAAAAAAAGGAGAAAATGTTGAATACACCTCAGCTTTGTAAAGCTTTCAAAAAAACGATTCAAAAATACAAATGTTTTTAAGGATTCTGTAGAAGTTGAACAAGCTTGGAGAAGAAGCACAAACAGTGGTGGTTCAAAATTAATTTATTTTTAAAAAGGATCAGAACAACAAAAGTATTTTTCTAACAGCAATCCTGGCATTTTAAACATTGCGAAAGGATCTGAAACGTTAGTGATAGACAAGCAACTAATGTTCTGATAACCAACCCGCTTGGTCCTGTGCGATTGCTTACTTTGTTTTGGTTTCTCAATGAATAAATTGCGTGAGTTACTACTAGCTATATATATATATATAGCATGTCCACCTAGTGCACGGACGAAAGAAAATTCCTTTCCTGAGCAATTTAGCGAAAAAGCTTTCAAACAAAAAATGTTCGGGTACAAATGCTGCATAACATAAAATTTCCGCGGCGCACGATACAAGTTTAATTTTTTAAATAGAACATTCTGTATACTATTACGTTTTTACATGCTTCTCTTCAATTCATGTAAACTTTCTTGAATATTCCCTATACCCATCTAGCTTGGTTTTTGAGATAATAAGCATAATATGAGTTTTAAGCAAAATGCCGGTATTTCATTAACGACCGATACCATAAACGCCTTACATGCTAGAGCGGTGATCCAAAGTTTATTCGATTGAGTATTTCTTGGAGTCTTCGACAAGATATCAAAGATTTTTTTTATCAACCAGATTCTACAGGAAGATCATCGATATCGTTGCCAAGCTTGATTCATGTTATTTAATTTTTTTTTAATTAAATATTTCCTTATACCTAAAATGCTTCCTTCATTAGTAAATTAAATACCAAACTGTGCAAATAAGTTTTTCGTTTAAAAGCATAGAGTATTGTGAATACTATAACATTTTGTTTCGCTAAAAATATTCATTAAAGCAAGCCTTTTTTGGTAAAATTCCATCATCTACTCCTACTAGTAAACATTATTTTCCTACGTACATTGTCTAGTCAGCACGTATAAATAATAAATAACGAAAATAAGTAATGTTGATTAGAGTTTAACATAAAAGCAATAAATGAAAAATATGATAGGAACATACTGAAAGATGTTAAAATTTATTATTATCGCATTACAGTTTGTATGAAGGAATATGGTGCTCGCTTCGAATAGAGATGTTGAAATTGTATGCATAAACTAAATTTTAGAATCTATTTTTAATGAATGTCTTTAGAAAAACAAAAGCTTATAATATTTCGTCGCAGTACTCTATGCATTTTGGCACTTATTTGTCTAGCTTTATACTTAGTTTACTAAAGGACGATATATTTTAGGTACAGGGAAAAAATTATAAGAAAAATCTGTAACAGTTTCTCTATCAGATCGTCGAAAAACATACAGGATGTTCCACTAAAGAAAATTAAAATAGCATCCGGTAGACTCTGGTTCATATAAAAAACTTTACAATGCATTGTTTTAAACTCCAAGAAATATTCAGTCGAATAAAATTTGAATCACCACCCTATCATATGAGGTGCTTAAGATATCGGTCGTTAAAGAAACAGTGGCAATTCGCAAAAATTTCAAATTATTTCAGTTATCTCAAAAACCAAGATAGATAGGTATAGGGAATGTTGATTGAAGTTCACACGAATTGAAAAGAGACGTCTAAAACTGTAATAATATACGGGATGTTCCATTTAAAAAACCAAACTTGTATCGTGCGCTGCGGAAACTGAACACCTTGTATACTTAAGGATAATGTTATATTGCGGAGCAGTTGTCTCCGAATATTTTTTATTTAACTTTTTTTTCCTAAATTGCTCAGGAAGGAAATTATCTACCGTCCACGCACTAGGTGGACACGCTGTACATTATATTAACATTACAATTTCACTTCATCTTTCTTTAATGCTTTAAAATGGAAGTAATCGTTGTTTCGTACACTCAAAAAATACATTCGTTCGTGTTAGGAGTAGCGTTTATGTGTAGGGTACGACGGTATTATTTTTTTTGAATAGTAGCAAATAATACAGTATACCGCAGGTTGCACTTTAAACGATAAACTGGTGTTGCTGATTCCTGCCCAATGCAAAACTCTTTCAACGGTTCATTTCAAACAAAATTGAAAACAAGAACGCTATTTTTAGATTAAAACAACAAATAAAACTTGATAATTTTCTAAAAATAAGTTGAAGCGGCACAAATGTATAGCTAACTATACAAATGTATAACTAACTATCTTTAGTAACCTGCCTGTTTTTTAAATTACATATGTCTGTAAATATGTTACAATGGTATTTATAAAACTTACGTACATAAAGCAGTTTAAAAAATTTGTTTAAATATGCAATACAACATCGCTAAATTGAACTAACTGGGGAAAGAAATTGTTCGGATTAGTCATTTGTTCGCATTAGTGAATACGACAATCTTTTCAATTAAACTGTCCCAAATGAGTGTTTTAGAAGTACATACATGGATTTAAAAACTTAAAAAATACAGAACAACATTTTATTTCAAATAAACTTTAGTATTAAACAATAAAATATGAATCAATATAACTGATGTAGGGTTTTACATGAGCAGCAGCCGCTTGATCTTTAATGCGCTATAGAAGTAACAATTAATGATCTAGTACCTGATACACCTTTCTCATGTGGAACCCTATCTTCCTCGTCTTCTTACGTATTTTTTGTTTGGTCCACTGTTAATGGTGAAATTATCTCTTCATCCCCAGCTAGAATCTCTTCATCGCCTCCAACAAGCCACTGCGCAATTTCAGTGTTTGTTATATCGCTTTGAAAATCGTCGTTGCAAATATCGGTAATTTCGCGTATTTCCTCATCGTCATTGACTTGATGAGATTCAGTATCCTAAGCACCTTGAATATCTTATAATCTACGTTGTAATCAAGTTAACGGAATTGAATCCTCATTTTCGTCATTTGTTTTGAGCAGTTTATCCATATTGGACCACAGTTTTTCCATGACTGTTGAATAAGTCGCGATGGTACAGCACACCAAACATCTTTAAGAGATAATATCGCCGACAGCAAATCAAAATTCTTCAAGAAATAATACGTATATCTTAGACATCTTCAGGACTGATAGACATCAGTAGAGATTTGGGATAATGCAGTTTCATCTATTGAATCAGATATTGATCCATTGGCTGAATAAGGGGGACATAATTTGATAGTAGAAATATTGCTTGAATGCTTTTGTCGTCAGTACATAGTTCTCCTACATTGATACATTGGCGCAAGCCATAAAAGTAAACTTGTCCTTCCTTTGCGACCTGGTGCAAGAGTGTTGTTTGGAAGGACTCTCCAAAATAGTCCACTCTCGTCAACATTGTAGTCTAGAGGTGTTAAATCAGTTTTTGTAACTCTCATTAAAAATGTTTGCTGAAATGACTCGACAGCAGATTCACCGGCAGACAATTTTTCACGATTGACAATACCATTACGTTTTATGAACTTGTCCAGCCATCCGGAATTTGCTCCAAAATCGCCTTTTCCAGTTATTTGTTGATGAAACCACTTAGCATTTTCGCATAATATCTGGAGCGCGACGTGTCGCGCTCCAGAATACCGAAATAACTCGTTACTTTGAAACGACGCGCTATCGCGCGATACGGGAACGGTAGCGGTTTACATTTGCGACGCTCCAGTGGAACGGTAACGTCACTGCAACGACAAACATTTCAATCATTACTTTGAAACGATGCGCGGTAGAGCGACAGCGCGACAGGAGCGAAGCTAAGTCGACTATCCTTAGAAACGTCGCGATTTACATTCGCGACGTTTCAGGAGAGGGGTAAAATAAATACGTGACTACAGTTATTTACTAAATATTTATTCAAAATAAATTGTACTCTAATAAAAGTACAAAAACATGTAGATCTTTAAAAAGTAGATTAAATATTAAAAACAAAACAGATTCATAAAAAAAGAATACAGATTCATTAAAGAACAAAGTAGATTATATAAAAGTAGTTATAACCAGAGCTGGCATTTTTCTAATTTTGCGGATGATTTAAGTTGGTAGTTCCGGCAATACATTCGTCTGTATTACGTTAAGAAATTTGCGAATATGTCCTTTATTGCCAGAACTACCAACTTAAATCATCCGCAAAATTTAAAAAATGCCAACTCTAGCTATAACGTAAAGAAATTAAAAATTTCTTTGTTGTAATTTAAAAATAATAATCGTTTTAGAGATCGACCAGGTAATAAGCCATAACACCATTTCATATAGGTTATATTATATCCTTAAACGTTCTAAAGTAACGATATTTTGTTGCGGTATTTGTAACGATACTACCCTGTATCGCCAGTCAAACAGGAAGTAGTCGATACCGAGATTCAAAAGATGTTAGATAATGGTATTATAGAGCCGTGTAAAAGTCCTTGGGCCTCACCTGTCTGTCTTGTTCATAAAAAAGACCAAAGCTATAGATTTTGCGTCGATTACAGGAAACTAAACGCCGTAACTCGCAAGGATTCGTATCCTCTACCCTATATATCTTCTATACTAGATAAACTCCGAGACGCCAAATATTTAAGTTCACTCGATATCAAGAGCGCGTATTGGCAAATCCCTATTGCCGAAAATTCTAAGGATTATACTGCATTTTGCGTACCTAATCGTTTATACAGATTCAATGTAATGCCCTTTGGTTTGACAAACGCACCCGCAACGTGGCAACGCTTGATTGATTCTATCTTGGGAGCCGACTTACAGCCCTCCGTTTTAGTTTATTTAGACGATATAGTCGTCGTGTCAAATGACTTCCAATCTCACCTTGACACTCTTAGAGAAGTATTTCGACGTTTGAAAGATGCTGGTTTATCCGTAAATTTTGAGAAGAGTCAGTTCTGCCGACCTCAACTGAAGTATTTAGGGTATATTGTTGATGAATTAGGATTAAGACCAGACCCGAGGAAAAAGTACAAGCCATTTTGAACGTTCCACCTCCAAAAAACGTTCGAGAAATACGTAGATTTATTGGCACAGCTTCTTGGTACCGACGTTTCGTGCCACAATTTTCCACCGTGATTGCTCCCCTGACAAATCTTACACGTAAAAAGGTTACGTGGAATTCGACCTCTGATTGCGACCATGCCTTCCAGCAATTGAAGATACATTTAATCTCAGCACCATTGCTAGTATGTCCGAATTTTAAGCGCACATTTCATCTGCAAATTGACGCACCCGCCTATAGCTTAGATGCCGTTCTAACTCAGCAGTTTGACGATGGTGAAAAGGTCATCTGCTATTTATCCCGATCATTAACACCCTGCGAACGAAAACACAGCGCTACTGAACGGGAGTGTTCAGCCGTAATTTGGGCTATTGAAATTTTACGACATTATCTGGAAGGTTGCCATTTCAAAGTCATTACTGATTGCCATTCGTTATTGTGGCTGCACAATCTTAAGGATCCGCATGGACGTTTAGCGCGTTGGTTCTTGCGTTTACAACCCTATGACTTCGAAATTATACATAGAAAAGGTTCTGAAAACGCCGTTCCTGATTTTCTATCACGTTCCGTGCCTGTTGCACTAGATTCTGTTGGCAGTAATAATGAAAATTCCCCTGTAGATCGCTAGCATGCGAAAATGATGCGTGAAGTCCAGGCATTTCCTAATCGTTACCCCTTGTGGAGAGTTGACAATGGCAAGTTGTATAAATATATCAGACCTCGATATTCCGACTTAAGTACAGAATTAGAATGGACATTAGTCCCGTCGAAACCCCAGCGTTCGGATATTATTAAGTCTTGTCATGACGATGCTTCTTGTGGGCATACAGGAATTTCGAAGACTATTGCTAGAGTTATGCAGATATATTTTTGGCCGAAATTGCCTTGTAATGTCGCCAGATACGTTCGTCAGTGCAACATTTGTCTCAATATTAAGCCTGAGAATAAACCCGCCGCTGGAAACTTATTGAGTAAGATACCGACTGCCACTCGCCCCTGGCAGATAATTTGCGCCGACCTAATGGAACCATTACTACGATCTACGAAAGGTCATTGTTATATTTCAGCCGTTTGTGATGTATTTAGTAGAGCCGCCCTATTGTTCCCACTACGAACCGCTACTGGAGCAAAAGTAGTGCAGATCATCTAAGAGTATGTCATCCTTATATTTGGAACCCCTCAGACCATTATTGTCGATAATGGAGTCCAATTTAAGAGCAATGTGTTCAAGAATATGGCTAAGAACTACGATTCTGAGATCGCGTTCACAGCATGTTACCACCCACAGTCAAATCTCACCGAAAGAGTTAACCGAACTATTAAGACCGTGCTAACCGCTTATGTGAACGACAATCACCGCACTTGGGACCATTATCTAGCTCAAATCGGTTTCGCCATTAGAGCTTCCGAACACGAAGTGACTAAACTCACTCCAAACTTTATCAACTTTGGACGAGAAGTAACGTTGAAGGGAAGTGACGAGAATTTTGAACCTTCTACTGCCGACACCCCTGTAGTTAATACCGAACAGCGTAAACTAGCGTTCGCACCAGTATACCGCGATGTAAAGGAACGCATTCGGAAAGCACATATGCGTAGTGCTCAACGTTATAACCTACGACGACGACAAGAAAAATTCACACTAGGACAACGAGTGTGGCGGAAAAACCCTGTACTTTCCGACGCCACTAAATATTTCTCGGGTAAGCTCGCACCGAAGTTTATAGGACCCTATGAGATCACCGACATTGTATCTCCTTGGACATACGAAATAATCGACAATAATGGACGCACTTCAATATGGAACATAAAAGATTTGAAGGCGCACCCACTGGAATAATACGTTACTCGTTTCGCCCTGCTGTTGGGGGCTATAATACCTCAGCATATTCTTTTGCACCGATTACCACCTTTGGTTGCCGTTTCGCCCTGCTATTGGGGGCCATAATACCTCAGCCAAGTCCGTAGGAGTCACCCGATTACCACCACCTAATCTTCCGTGACATACCCCACGAATCACCAATTGCGACTTTTTATTGAGTATTTCTTTTTAGTGAAATGCTTCTTTTTCCAGTAAGGCTGGAAGTTTCCGCTAGTCTCCACCTTTGTCTTGTTCCTTTCGGGAACGCTATCTTTACCTCGGAGCTAACTAGATTATGATAATGAATAGACTTACCCGCGAAGGCGTGGTACCCAGCCCGAGATAGCCCATACCGCCGCACACGCTTGCCTGTGTGTCGCATACCCTTTTATGTTTTGCCGGCACCACAATTCTTTTTGTTGTGAACCAGAATGCTCCATATTTTTATGTTGCCCCAGCCCTATGCTGTTTCAGTCCCGGAAAGACCGACCGAGACTTTAAACCCCTAAATTTAATCTTAACGCTTTTGGATCTTCTTTTTGCATATTAACCCTTTACCTTTGTGTTTGGCCCTTTGTAAACTTTGTTTACCTTTATTACCGGGCACTGCCAGTTTTACTTGTTTAATATTTTTTTTTGCCTTTTATCCTCTGGCCACGCCAGCTTCATTTATCAGAAATTTCCAAGGAAATTTCTTCAGGTAGTTGAGGGGGATTGTTACACCCTAATTTACAAATTTCTTAATCCATATTTAAAATACTTCGAACATTTCATTTCGCGCGAGTTGCTCTATTCCAATATATAACGAAACCGAACACTTGCAAAAGATGGCATCACCGCGTCTATAAGGCGTAGTATTTGTGTGTACATGTTTTAGCTCAACTCATTCCCCTAATTTGTCCTATGTTTTGATCTTCATTATTTAATAAAACCATTAATATTAATCCTTTCAAAATTCTACACTGCCAATAATCTTTATTTTGAACTCCACTTGCCTATGATAACAACAAATTTGAATTGCATTTGTAATCTAATGAGATATTTAGTAATTAACTGTTTAGGAACCAATCATTCCCGTTTCTTTCAATCCTTTAAGCCCTGTAACTTCTTTGTTTATCAAAGAACATAAATGAAACTTTGTCAACAAATAGTATTACTTCCGCTTTACATTTTGGTATTAGTTAAATTAGATTACATCCGTAGCTAATTGTTGTAATTAGCAATTATCCAGTTAGATACACGCACAAATACGTCGCTATACACCGATCTCGCATACGTCATCATATCTTTGCTTCCGCATTGGTCGAATACGTGTCGCGATCCGATTGGGTTCCCGTAAAATGCATAAATAGAGGCGTTCTGAGGCGAGGCGCGAGAGTATTAAGAAATAGTCACGAGATCGAAGTTACACATTAGTTGGCAGCAGCAGTTAGTGTGGCCATAAGTGGTCAAATGTGTTAGAAACCCGGTTTCCTCTAAGGTACCACCATTTGAAGTTGTACATAACCCTACGGGGGATATATGGTGCCGAGGTCCCGTTTTTCCCAACGACTTTTGTTTTGTGTTTACACTTGTCGTATTGAGTCGTACGGAGCATCGCACAAGTTGCGGATCTTAAGCCTTGGTTTCTCCACCTGAATTGTGTCTGCCCGCTGGTTGTCAACCACCGTTTCCTCGATCTGCGAGCCCGGCGTCCGCCTTTTCAACTTCACCGCCGCTAGACCACCGTTTCCTCGATCTACGAGCCCGGCGTCCACCTTTACAACTTCACCGCCGCTAGACCACCAGTACCGCCGTATCTTGCGGACAAACCACCCTCTGCGCGTCTCTTCGAACCCAGTCTTATGTAAGTTAATTTAAGATATATTATGTAACGTGGCGAATCACAATTAACATTTTATTTTAATTGAGCTTTTCGATGCATTTAATAGTCATTCTATTGGTTAATTGTGATTCGTACTTAAGATTTAAGAACTGCGCTTAACGCCATTACTACTGCAATAAAAATAAATTCTAAACGCCGTTGTATTATTATTTCATTCCTTGACCCCTCTCCTTGTAACTCTACGTAAATAGCTAATGTTGAGCACTATAAGTGAAGTCGAAGATTGTTTGTATTTCTTCGTCGAGGCGACGGCCCGGTATTCGAATTCTTTGGCCAAAATTCCGATGTTAATGGGACGCCACTGACTGTCTTGTTTAGCTTAGCCGCCTCACTGATGATTAAAGCTGGCCACGAGCGGTACCGCGCAGTAGCGTAGAGTCGACCAGGCCTCGCGTTCCACTAGAGTTATTCTGCTAATAGAGATGTTTGCTGCCGCAAATAATTTCGCTCATCTTTTAAATAAAAATTAAATAACACGTGCTCAAACACTTACCATTTTAAGAGTCCTCCGTGAAATCACAAAGTGAATAATGTCTGTTAAATATCTGCAACATTAGATATGTTTTAATTGTTGTTTCGGCAAAACTAGTACGGCATGAGGAAAAAATGCGTTTATATGCAGAGAACGAACGTTCTACATCTAGTGACGTAATATTTGCGTAAGTAAAATAATCTTTCAAATAACTTAACGATTCTGTTGACGCACCTTCACAAATGTGTCTTAATGTGCCAAAATCAGAATTTTTCTCAAAAACACTTTCAAATTTTTCTAGAACAGAAACATTTTTTGCGTCTTCAATCGCGCATAGCTGTGCGTGAACATGTTGCACTATTTGTAGAGATTCTTCTAACGGCACCGCAGGATTTTGTAATTTTTCTATTGCATCTGCTAGCCCGAAGTAATTGTCGTGAATGATTTTTAAATCCATTTTAACCTGACTATCTTGAAATTTCGACTGGCTTTTCTGAATAGCGGCAGCTTCCTTTGTATCGAATTGTAAAACCACGTTCTTAATATTGTCAAAATATTTATGATAATAAAACGCGGCCTGCAACCATGTTCCCCAACGAGTTAGAATAGGTTCTGGTGGCTCTGGTATACGGGGGCGAATACGTTTCGGTGATTTGACAAATACTGCTTTGGTATGCGCTATTAAAGCGTCTACCTCAGAATAACATTTTCTGATACTATCCGCCACAAGATTGAGAGCATGAATTTTACACGTAATGTGTAACAAATTAGCAGAATGCTTTTTAAGAGACCGGCCTACAGAAAGCATGTTTGCAGCACCATCACTCACTAACATCAAGAGTTGGTTTGTTGAAAGTTCAAACTTGTCCAATGTATTTAACACTAACTTTGAAATTACTTCGGCAGTACACTGTTGTATTCGTTTGGAGACTAATAGAATTGAAGGTGCCGATTGATGAGGTTCCAATTTGCGTGCCATTACATTAAGAACAGAATGTTTCTTCCGATCCGTTGTTTCGTCGACACATAACCACAATTTTTGATCTTTCAACTCCAATTTTATTTTTTGTTCAATATGTTCGCGCGCAGATGGCACAATTCTTCGTAACGATGTTCGACTTGGTAATTTGCACTCCGAATAGTTATTCCAAAAGCAGATAAATGGTTCCTTGTCTAGTAAATTAAACGGTATCTTACATGCGATAAACGTAACGCATAAATTAAATATAAATTTTTCATTGTCTCGTGCGCAATTTCTTCTTGAGACATGCTTTTCACTATTTACGTGTCGTAGTCAATGTTGTCTGGACCAACACATTAACGGGATTTTACAGATTACACATTTAATTTTAGCACCTTCATATATTAAATCTGGAATTTCTGCAATAAATTTTCGAAGTTTGTCCGACCGTGGTGGTTTTGCTGACGAAATCATAATTTTTCTAGGACAGATAAACAATTGCGCAAATGACCGGCAGCGAAAATGTCCGTACTGCTCCGCAGACGAAGTAATACTACCGTTCCTCTCGGTTCGAACTGATTCTACGCCGATGCGCGGTACCGCTCGTGGCCGGCGTTGCTGATGATCGATACTTCCGTTGAAAACCAGTCAGTGTTTTCGAGGGAAAGGAAGAAAGGAGTATACAAAAGAAAATTCAAAACGTAGCAAATATTTGAACAAACTGTATATTGAATGAACGAGCACTATTAAAAAAAAGATAGACAAAATGTTACAAAAAAAAGACTAGTTTCTCAGGGTCAACACATTTACTATAAATATTAACAAAGTTAAAGAAATGAATAAAAGCGTCAAAGGAAATATTGAAAGATTAATTCTAATCTAGACAACAAAGTTAATAATTAGATTTACAAGTTTCTAGAACGGGCAGCAGTAACGGCGTTAAGCGCAGTTCTTAAATCTTATGTACGAATCATAATTAACCAAAAGAATGACTATTAAATGCATCGAACAGCTCAATTAGAATAAAATGTTAATTGTGATTCGCCACGTTACATAATATATCTTAAATTAACATACATAAGACTGGGTTCAGAAAGACACGCAGAGGGAGGTTTGTCCGCAAGATACGGCGGTACTTGAAAAGGCGGACGCCGGGCTCGCAGATCGAGGAAACGGTGGTTGACAACCAGCGGGCAGATACAATTCAGGTGGAGAAACCAAGGCTTAAGATCCGCAACTTGTGCGATGCTCCGTACGACTCAATACGACAAGTGTAAACGCAAAACAAAAGTCGTTGGAAAAAACGGGACCTCGGGCACCATATATCCCCAGTAGGGTTACGTACAACGACAAATGGTGGTACCTCAGAGGAAACCAGGTTTCTAACTCATTTGACCACTGATGGCCACACTAACTGCTGCTGCCAACTAATGTGTAACTTCGATCTCGTGACTATTTCTTAATACTCTCTCGCCTCGCCTCAGAACGCCTCCGAGATTGAAAAGAAATATGCCACTTCAGGATATTTAATGAATGGAACTGTCAACTTTAAATGTCTAAAAACAGATTCTTTGTTCATTAAATCACTGAACACAGATCGAAGAGGATTTGCCTTTGTGGTAGAAGTAATAGATGATTTTAAAATTCAATTTTTGTTATTTATTTAGGTATGTACTTATTTGTTATTACTAACCTGGGCAAATATGCGGTAACAGCCAGAGGCGTGGCGAGCGCATAAAAGTTTACACATAAAATAGAAGGTAAGAAATAAATTATAAAACGTGCTGAAACACTTACCGTTTTAAAAGTCTTCCATGAAATCACAAACTGGGTAACATCTGTTAAATATTTGAATCATTAGATATGTTTCCACAGCTGTTTCAGTCAAGTGAGTACGACGTACGGAATAAATGTTTTTTAATGCCGAAAACGACCGTTCGACATCTAGCGATGTTATATTTGCATATTTAAAATAATCTTTGAAACAACTTAATGCATCTTCACACGCACCTTCACAAATTTGTCCTAATACAAGAAAATCGGAGTCTTTCTCTAAAACACTCAAATTTTCGTATTACATACCAATTTGTTTCGCCTTCTACAGCGCATAACTGTGCGTGAACATCGTTCACAATTTGAACAGAATCCACTAGCGACATCGAAATATTTTGTAATTTTTCTATTCCCTCCGCTAGTCCGAAGTAATTGTTGTGAATAGTTTGCAAATCTCTTCTAACCTGACTATCTTGAAATATTTCCTGGCATTTCTTGATTACTGCAGCTTCTGTCGGATTAAATTTTAAAACTACCTTCTTTACTTGATCAAAATATTTGTTTTAGTAAAACGCAGCCTGCAACCATGTTCCCCAATGTGTAACAATCAGCTGTGGTGCTTCAGGTAAATCCGGACACAGTTCGTGAAATAGTCGGGTACGTTTCGGGGACTTTAGAAACACTGCCTTTGTACTAGCAATCAATGCATTTAGTAGTGGAAACCATGTAGGAATCGTTTGTGCCGCAAGATTTAGAGTATGGATTTTATGCGTTACATGTAAGAAGTTACCACTGTGTTCTTTAAGAGATCGGCCCAAAGAACGCATGTTTGCGGCACCATCACTCATAAACATTAAAAGTTGCCTAGTTGAAACTTCAAATTTATTCAATGAGTTCAACACGACCTTTAAAATCTCATCGGCAGTACAATTTATAGCTCTTTTGGAAGCAAGTAAGAAGGAGGATGACGGTCGATGTGATTCCATTGTACGTACAATTACATTAACCACAGAATGTTTTTGACGATCTGTTGTTTCGTCCACACAACCACAGTTTTCATTCTCTTTTCTATATGTTCACGAGCAAATGGCACTACATTTCGTATCAATGTCCGACTAAGTAATTTACAGTCCGCATATTTATTCCAGAAGGAGACAACTGCTTCTTTGTCTAGTAAACGAAACGATAGATTAACTGTGTCTGCCATTGGTCGTTTTCGCAACGTACCTAACTGCAACATAAGCGTACAATCACGAAATGAGTTACGACAGCCTGCATATACACAGAACTATTCGCATATAGAATCGATTTAGTACTGACGCTGTGAACGCGTGAAATAAATAATCGCCGACTCCGCACCACATATCTACTACACTGACTGTTACCGCTGTTTGCCCAGGCTAGTTATTACTGAAGAAAGTGTTCATAAGCTTAATATAAAAATATCCAAATCAATTTAGTTTTTAATTTTGTGGGGCTTGTTCAGGTTGAAACAACTAAACTTTTTATTTATTTTAGGTTTATTCTCATTTAGGGGATCTCTTTAGTAAGATTCTTTACAACAATGAATATGACGAACGTTATTTTTGATTGCCAACATAATACTTACATACTGTTATGTTATGCTCAACGTCGTGTTTACGACGACAACAATTTCTCTCGGTTGTCATTTCGATACTGAAGTAAATGTCAGGCTGGCCACTCGTTGGCAACCAAATACCCCTCTTGCGGGGATAATTGGTAATTTTTGCGTTACCATTCTCCCCCTAAGCCAACCGTCCTTGAGGCGAGGACGGTAGGAATTAATTATAAGTCCAGATAACGACGAGTGTGGGGTATCATGGACAATTCTACTCATTTATCAATTTTCCTATTCAATTACTTCTTCTAAATTAAAGTAAAAATCGTCTGGAATAAGCAACAACGTAAATTTCAAAGCACAACAGATAATATTTCGTCAATTAAATCCTTATCTGAAAGGTTTCCATAAATTAGTAGTGGATTTTCTCTTTTAAAGCTTGTTGGTGACAATTCGTACCACAGAATCATCAACAAACAACCTCCTGGTTAAGTCACTGCATTCGTTCTCGAGTACTAATATCATATTGATTGAAAGTCATCAAAAAGTTAGTTTCTATTTAGGCAAATTATCAAAATTGGCTGTGAAAGAAAACAATCGCCGGTCTTTCGCGATTTAAAATAAATGAAAGAGTAACGACGCCCTCAATTATCATCAATCTTTATTCGACCTTGGTTGAATCAAAGTTTGTCATGAATAATATCCAAAGATAAGTGTTCGTGGTGTATTGAAAGTCATTATTAGAAATTCAAATTGGGTTAAATATCCAGAACAGGCAGTTCCTGTGGTGTGTATTTAAACAGAGTGTTTATTTACATTGGCGTCGATCGAAAGTTTAAAGGTTAGTTGATTTTAAAATCTTAAAAATTCGTTAATCTGATTTCACTAAGTTACAAATTCATTCAAAATTGCCACAAGGGTATCTAGGGATACCCCCGAACCTACGAAAATCATTTAATAGAGTTAAATTTGAAAATTTAACAAAATTTAGAGTCACTGCCAACCCTGAGAAAGATATTTCAATACATAACTACTAGAACCTAAATCAAATCTAATTAAAAACTCCAATAAAAAACTCTACAAAAATTAGCTAAATCAAAATCAATCGTAAAAGTTGCGTGTTGTGTTGTGATATCTAATAATCAACAATATATGGTAATATAGCCAATTATTTACCTACTTTAGGAAAACAAATGTATAGAAATGATAATATAAAATCGAAATACTAATGTAACGTTTTGAACAAATTTGATTATTCTATACGTAACCATTATTTTCTTGCGATAGATAACATAATTTATGTTTCCTCGAAAATATATACAAACTCTCGCTACCGCATGCGTTTTAAATAATGTTGTCTACACATCAACTTTTATCGGAAAGAATCAGACCGTACGCTAAGCACGAGGCCTGGGGTAGAGAAGAGGCTTAATTTCCGAGTATTGGTCCTCATTCACAATACTCGCACACAAAATGTCGGATATCTGACATCGCTCATGAGTAAAGCTGGCCACGAGCGGTACCGCGCAGTAGCGTAGAGTCGACCCGGCCTCGCGTTCCACTAGAGTTATTCTGCTAATAGAGATGTTTCCTGCCGCAAATAATTTCGCTCGTCTTTTAAATAAAAATTAAATAACACGTGCTCAAACACTTACCATTTTAAGAGTCCTCCGTGAAATCACAAAGTGAATAATGTCTGTTAAATATCTGCAACATTAAATATGTTTCAACTGTTGTTTCGGCAAAACTAGTACGGCATGAGGAAAAAATGCGTTTATATGCAGAGAACGAATGTTCTACATCTAGTGACGTAATATTTGCGTAAGTAAAATAATCTTTCAAATAACTTAACGATTCTGTTGACGCACCTTCACAAATGTGTCTTAATGTGCCAAAATCATAATTTTCTCAAAAACACTTTCAAATTTTTCTAGAACAGAAACATTTTTTGCGTCTTCAATCGCGCATAGCTGTGCGTGAACATGTTGCACTATTTGTAGAGATTCTTCTAACGGCACCGCAGGATTTTGTAATTTTTCTATTGCATCTGCTAGCCCGAAGTAATTATCGTGAATGATTTTTAAATCCATTTTAACCTGACTATCTTGAAATTTCGACTAGCTTTTCTGGATAGCCGCAGCTTCCTTTGTATCGAATTGTAAAACCACGTTCTTAATATTGTCAAAATATTTATGATAATAAAACGCGGCCTGCAACCATGTTCCCCAACGAGTTAGAATAGGTTCTGGTGGCTCTGGTATACGGGGGCACAGTCTGTGAAATTCGCGAATACGTTTCGGTGATTTGACAAATACTGCTTTGGTATGCGCTATTAAAGCGTCTACCTCAGGATAACATTTCTGATACTATCCGCCACAAGATTGAGAGCATGAATTTTACACGTAATGTGTAACAAATTAGCAGAATGCTTTTTAAGAGACCGGCCTACAGAAAGCATGTTTGCAGCACCATCACTCACTAACATCAAGAGATGGTTTGTTGAAAGTTCAAACTTGTCCAATGTATTTAACACTAACTTTGAAATTACTTCGACAGTACACTGTTGTATTCGTTTGGAGACTAATAGAATTGAAGGTGCCGATTGATGAGGTTCCAATTTGCTTGCCATTACATTAAGAACAGAATGTTTCTTCCGATCTGTTGTTTCGTCGACACATAACCACAATTTTTGATCTTTCAACACCGATTTTATTTTTTGTTCAATATGTTCGCGCGCAGATGGCACAATTCTTCGTAACGATGTTCGACTTGGTAATTTGCACTCCGAATAGTTATTCCAAAAGCAGATAAATGGTTCCTTGTCTAGTAAATTAAACGGTATATTACATGCGATAAACGTAACGCATAAATTAAATATAAATTTTTCATTGTCTCGTGCGCAATTTCTTTTGAGACATGCTTTTCACTATTTACGTGTCGTAGACAATGTTGTCTGGACCAACACATTAACAGGATTTTACAGATTACACATTTAATTTTAGCACCTTCATATATTAAGTCTGGAATTTCTGCAATAAATTTTCGAAGTTTGTCCGACCACGGTCGTTTTGCTGACGAAATCATAATTTTTCTAGGACAGATAAACAATTGCGCAAATGACCGGCAGCGAAAATGTCCGTACTACTCCGCAGACGAAGTAATACTACCGTTCCTCTCGGTCCGAACTGATTCTACGCCGATGCGCGGTACTGCTCGTGGCCAGCGTTACTCATGAGGAAGAGAACCGCTAGCGTCAACGTTTTTCTCTAACATTTTTGCTCAATTCTGAGGGAGGCAAATCACAATATTGCTGGTAACGTAAATGAGAAGTGCAACCCCTAACGTCAAAGTCATTTCTTTTCTGGAGAATATTTTAAAAGAGCTATTGAAATGAAACAAGAGCGATATGTTATATATACCGTACGAGCGAGCGTACTATGGTCACCCGATTTTACAAGAGCTCAGCGCATCTAAACGTGTGCTGTATTGAATGTCACTGTGGAATGTCGTTTGTTTGACAAAATTGCGTTAATGCAATACGTAAAATTACTATTACAAGATTTACAAGCTAGTTTAGTCTTAGCTAATCTGTGACAAACTGTTTTGTTTACTTGACTTATCAAATAATAGCTACAAGCTAATATTAAGCTGTAATCAATTAGAGAATGTTTCTATACTGTGTAAAACGGAATACGCAATCCAGGTAAACCGACTCGCCTGATCGCCCGTCGTCATTTATGATTTTCCCAATCAAAAATCCGGAAAAGTACCTCTTGCATCGATATAGATTTTTTATGTATGTTCGCATTTGTTTGTAAATTTTCAAATATAAAAATAGCAAATTGTACTAACTAAATCGTTGTTCGTTTCTACTAATACCGATCCTCAATTTCTCTCAAAGGGGCTCCATATATCCTAAAGTGCCACGGGCCCCTATTTGGCTTAAGACGGCACTGTGCGTACTCTTGCCCAGCGTTACCTTATACTTCCCCCAATGATGGTAATTATATCACAATGGTATTAGTAACAAAAATGGGGATGGCAACCCTTAAGGTCAAACGCAAATTTTTATGAAACTATCGAAGGTATTAAAACGCAATAAAAACGGAACGTGTTAAAAAAAACGGGTACTGACAAATCAAGTAAAATACAATCTTAAAACGAATAGCACACAATATAACTTATTTCACTCGTTTATCTGTTAAAGATCCTTTTTATTACGACATCACATTATTTATTTGATAGGGATACATTACAGCCTTGCTCAAATGTACTAAACACCCTCTCAAAGAACCCAATACTTACATTAAAATCGAACATCAAAGAAAATAAATGCCAGATATATTTACGTTTGGTAAATAAGTGCGATTTTATTGCATAATAAAACTATATTGTGAGAAAGTGTGTTATTGTGAGAGAGTAGACTTTGTTTCCAACCACCATTAAAACTATATTTGTAAACTGCCGGTAATAATAGATTATGCCCAGATTTGCCCAGATCACGTTTAAAAAAATAGATAATAGAACCTAAATAATAAAAGTGAGTTAGTAACCTTTATCGCCATGTTAATAAACTTTATTATAATGTTAATAAGCTCTACAACAATGATGTTACCTTTCAATATCTGGTACGCGCTTTTTAATGTATATTGTTGTACCTCCTATTCAAAAATCTGGCTGTCCCTAATGAAAGGTATAATAAATTATATTAAAAGGTTATATTATATTAAAAGGTTTTTTTTTAATGCGATGTCTATCGACCGCTCTACAAAGAAAGTGTTATTGTGAATTTCTTAGGATACATGTTTGCTTGTGGTATTTTTTTGTGTTTCATTGATGATAAATAATGGTCCCAACTCGCGGATTAAGGGAATTAGAGTATGGACAAATAATGTTGTATTCGCAAAAGTTATCATTAACTGTAGCAGCAAGGATAATGAAGTATTCGCGGTGTGCAGTTCGCACTTCTATTAAACGGTACCAAGAAACTAAATCGTTTGTTAATAGATTATTATTACTATTATTATTATAGCTTTTCGGACACCCTGGTGCTCGATGCGTTCAAAAAAGGGAGAGAGAGGCACATATTGATGTATATTTAACTATGAAACTGACAAATATGGTAGGTGTCTAATACATATCAGCAGGGTTGTATATTTGGGTTCCTGTTTTTTGTTCCTTCTGGGTTTACTTTTGTGCGTCAGTTCAGAATCGTTCATACCAAATTTACGACGTTCTGGATCGCCCTATTGTATATATTAATTTTGTTTGTTTTGTACTTTTGTAGCATCTACCATGTTCCTAAAACTTTTTAATTTGAAACCTATTTCGGATTTATTATAGTTTTATTAGACTTTTTGCTGATTTGCTGATAAACCATGAAAGTTACAACGAAAATTCGGCGTTAAAGTAAATATAAATATAATAAATTATTATATCTATATTTATTATTACATTTATAGTTTTATATTAGACTAGTAGGGTAAAATAGGGGATTGGTGTCTAAGCTTTTCTGTAAATTACTAATATCCAATCATTACAAGATATGTGCCAAACTGAGTAATTTATTAAGACGATTGTTTTTGTTATAGAAAGTTCAATAGTAAGAACTATATTCATCGAAACCAAGAAAAAGTTGATTATGGCCATAATTTTGGTCGTTGGCTATAATTACCCTAACTGATAAATGGTATATTACAAGAAGTACTGGTAAAATAAGATGTAGTCATTATTACCTAAAAGCCCACTATTCCGCTGTTTTCTCCGACTACTTTTCTTCAACATCAATTTTTATTATCTGCAACAACCTATGTATATAACGAGAAAATTCCTATTTCTACACCTTACTAGTTTACTTAATAATAAGAAAGGTCGGATATTTTGAAATATAAAGCTTTAACACTAATTTAACATTTACACTACATTATTAATTTCGAAAAGTAACCGGTTATTTTGCTGCATTAAAAGCATTTATTATGCATAACAGTAAGATCAGCAAAAACAATTTAACTTAGCAGGTTGTCAGTATTTTCATAAACATATTTTAAGAATTCACATATCCAGCAAAAGAAAAAATATCGGTATAGAAGTACATCACATACTCACTGCTTGGATCCTTAAATCTGGTAATATTATCTAATGACAGCCCAAATTGATGACCGGCAGAACATGTACTTCCTTCATAGTATTGGCCATCAGGACAGCACTTCTTTATACATCTGACACCTTGATTTCTGCATATATCAACTTTTTCGCACGTCCTTATTACCATATTTTTCTTATCACTATTATCAAAGCAATAGGAACCGATTCGATAGGTTCGATCGTTATAATTTAGAGAACCATCTGGATTTATAGTAAAGATGTTTGTAGATGTATCTAATAAATGGTCTAATATGACTTTACATTCAGACAAATCATTTCTAACTAGCAAAGCTCCACTGTCAAAACCTTCAAAAATGTTTGAAGAATTATTTTCTATACATTTGTGTTCTTTTGGTTCATACATATAATTTGGTGGACAACATTTTGAGAAATATATTGCTTCTTTTGACAAAGATTCTGGTAAACAATCTAGCTTTTGAAAAGTGTGACCATTATCAATATTGTAAAGAAAATATTGTTGATGTTTATTTAATTGTTGACAATTTACAGTGTCGTTCAACTGATAATCGCCTATTGCAAAATGTTTTCCATAATCCACAAATCCGCAACTGTATTGTTGTAAGGTTAGCAAACTAAATAACACGTGTCTTAACATGATATAATTTTAAGCCGTATACTTTCACTACGATATTCTAAGATCGACTGAACTTCGCGGTACATGAATGAACGGTTTATATATTCGACAATAGACGCGGTGGGAAGCTGTTGTTTTACCACGCAACTTATAGGAACATGGTTTTTCAAAGAAAATATTTTTATTTAGTTGTAACTTATTTATCAAGCTACATACGGATCTACTTATATTAACTACTAAAAAGTTTATTTTCAGTAGTATTGGATGAAACATGCATAAAAACTTTAATTCTCACAATTTTAATTTTGTAAGCTGGAAATACGTTTTTCTTGTAAATCAACAGTATTTAATTGAAGAACTTTAAGTTGTATACTAATAATTTTACAATTAAATACTACGTGCTTCTATGAATTACCCAATCAACACTACGAACATGGGAAAAAAGAAAAAACTTTTACAAAAGTTGGGAGAATGAAAACACTAAGTGAAAACAAATCAAAAGTTGCACAAAAAATCAAATTATGAACTCAAAATGCAGTGCAAATAACAAACTTTTTGCCTTTCCTTTTTTTTAAGAAAATGATCGATTAGTTGACTATCGCCGTAAACCAAAAATAGTCAAGGGAACTATCGCTTTGTTTGAGTTTATCTCCTCATGTTGCATGTTGCATATTTTTCAAAAACTACGCAGAATATGCAGGATGTTTGGTAAACGTACGCCAGAAATTCAAGGAATAATTCCTTAAGCTATTTTATGAATAATTATATCTTTGATGATTTTTCAAAAGTCACAAACACAATACATTTATTACATTAATATTACATGTAAAGCTCGTTAATTTATAAAAACTACTGAAAATGATGACTATCAGCTAACATTCGTGAATCCAATATTTTCCTTATTGAATCACGGACTCTTTCGAAAACATCAGGAGTGTTTCCTACTACATTACATCTATCAATTATCCTTTTCCTTAAGTCATCATCAATGTATACTTTGAAACTAACTATTTCCCACAGGAAAAAATCTACTGAATTTAAGTCCGTACATGGAGCAAACCATAGATGAGGTCCACTTCGATCTTCATCATAAACACCTTAGGTTCATCGTTGCCAATGGTATACCGTATTACAACACAGGTAGTAAAAATACCACAAGTATCAATTAGCTAGACATCAATCGTTTATTATCGTGTAGGTAACGGAATCATGTAGTAAATATATTGTTTCCTGAAAATCTTTATAGCCCGGTATCTTTCAAATAAAACGACTTCTAAAAACCATAAGATATGGTTACTCATAAGATAAATAACAAGGAATGATTCCTTGAGTTTTTACCGTCGGTTTACCAAAGCCTATTACCCTGTACATTGCTATGGATACGATAGTTTGTACTGACCATTTGAGAAAGAATTTTATTAAGTTTTCTTATGTTTACATTTTATTGCATACTATTGCAAATAACATGAGTTCAATATTAATGGCTTTCCTCGCGAAATTCTCCTACTTCATTTGTGCATTCTTTTCTAACACGCTGTTATCATAAAAGTAAAAAAAATCCCTTCAACGGCAGTAGTCGACGAAAAAGAAATATTACTATCGTTGTTAATTTGTTGTAATGTTTAATTAGGTGTACGAGTATATAAAAAATTATTGTGTGAATTTAGAGTGTTTTTTAATTCCACTTTAGATTCGAAAAAAATTTACTCGAGTAGATTGTACTATGTATGTACTATATGTTCGAACAAGGTGTCAGTAACGAGTTTTAAGAAACGAGTTACATCCCAGCTATCCAGCTACGCGTTAATTGTACGTTAGGATGGGTTGATCTTTACTGCCTATAATATCGAAAGTGTTCGAATGCACCATGAGGGAAAGAATATTATCGTTTTTTGAAAAGAATGAACTCTTAACTGACGCACAGCATGGATACAGACCAAGAAGGTCTACTATTACAGCAGCGATTAGCCTTGTGGAGAATATCTTAGCAGCCCGAGATGACAAAAAAGAGTAGAATTAATACTGTATGATCTCAGTAAAGCTTTCGATACTGTTCCGCATGACATATTACTACAAAAATTATATTACTACGGTATCAGAGGTATTTTCTGGAATTTGATACAATCGTATCTACAGGAAAGGAAATATGTAGTGCTGTGGAACAATCATTGCTCTTCTGTGCGGCATATGTCCTGCGGCTTACCACAAGACTCGATTGTCGGTCCGGTTATGTTCATCATATACCTTAATGATCTGCCGGACAACATAGGAGAGAGTAAGATTGTTTTGTACGCCGACGACACTTCGCTTTTAGTAACGGGCAACGATGAAGAAATGAAGTATAGGAGAAAGTCAGCTACTTCATCGACAGAAAAATGGCTTAAGGCCAACAAATTTAAAATAAACGAAAACAAAACACAAACTCTTACCTTCTCTGGTGCTCGCACGGAGGAATCGGTGTGTTTTCTGGCTCTTCTCCTAGACCCGAAACTGGGTTGGAGCTACCATATTGGCAAGCTATGCAATAAATTAAGCTCTGCAATTTATACAATTAGAAGGATTAAGTCAGTCTCAACGTTTAACGCAGCTAAAACAACCTATTATGCAAACTTCCATAGCATAGCTACATATGGGATCCTGGTCTGGGGCACGTCGACAGACGCTGATCATGTCTTTCTCCTTTAGAAACGCGCTATTAGAGTGCTGTTTGATCTACAACAGAGAGATAGTTGTCGTGATTCTTTTTTACGCGGGCGCGTACTTACCATCGCGAGTGTATACATCCTAGCATGTGTGAGGTTCACACATAAGAACTTATCAAGTTTCAGTACACTAAAATTTCCACAACTATCAAACTAGGGGCAAGGACGCTTTAGCGATTCCACTGCACATACTTTCCGGTACGCAACAATCGCTTGACTACTGGGGTCCAAAATTGTATAACCATCTTCCAGAAAACATCAAGGGAATGAACTTAAAGAAGTTTACGGGCAGTGTAAAAGAACTCTTACACAAAAATGTTTTTTACAATACCGCTGAATTCATGTCCTTTGCCTTTTAAAGAATACAGCGTTTATTTACAACTTTATTTACAACTTTATTTACAATTTTATTTACAATGTTATTTTATCTATATTTTTTTATTTATGATTTTGTCTATACAACTTGAATGTCTTGTTTGTCGTTAACGTTTTTTCTCTGTTTGTTGTTTATTTATCACAATTATTTTCTTTATAGAATGTTTTAATATAGGCATACGTACCTTATACTGTGTAGATAGACACACACATACATTTATGTATATAACTATAGTTTTTGACAGACCATGTAAAATTGATGGCGCAATAAACTACTACTACTACTATTACTAGATGGCTGCACGTGACGAGTGACGATGTTTCAAACAAATTGTCGAGTAAAATCAATATTGATGAAAATTATTAAAAGTAATAAGAAAAAACATGGAAAAAGGTGCAAATCGAACTCGTATACTTTTTGCCGTGCTGTCAAATTTGAGTTTTTCAATGGGCTGTTCAAATCCACTACCTGCTGGTGTTTGGTCTAAAAAAGATGTTCGACCAACTTATTAAATTAGTTCAAAAAATTTTAAAACGCAGTAATTCGACTTTATTTTAAAAACGTATTTTGTGTTGCTGCAATGTTCAATCAAAGGTTTGACCAATTAAAGAACACGCAAAGTCATAAGGTAACCATGAATTATTCTCGAATATCGAAAATAACCGGTGCCATGGTAGATACGCAAGGATATTCAAATACGAATTGGGTCTATTTTTGACAATTAGCTGTTTAAGTTAAATGTGTACGTTGTATATAAAATATAAAGCAAGCGAGAAGAAGATTTCGAAAAAGTTAAAGAAATTATACAAATAACAAAATTTAATGTACTAGGTATGAAAAGTATAATTTTTGGAGCTGGCTATGCAAAATTCTCAGGTAGGAGGTTGTTTATTTGAAGAAAAGACCGAGTAATAGAAATTGCTTGTTTTGGTCATATTTTAATATTTTGAAAATTATTAATAATTTAAAGCAACTTCAGCTATTGGTAGAACGTTTACATTTTAAAATTGTAAGGGTGATATACTTAATATTGGTTTTAAGAAATTTGTACTCTTTTTGGCACTTAACTTTTGTTTCCTTTGATTTATTTATTTTTTTTCAAAATGCTAAGATCCTACTAGTTTTATTTCCTTTCGACTTTTTCTCCTAAGCAATAAATTATTCACTTTATTCCATTAGAATTTTGATTTTTTTTTTTCAAGATCTTGTGAACAGAAGATCATCAATAATACAAACAAGCAAAATTCTCGATTTTATAACATTTTTATAACTTTGTAACTCACTTAATATACATATTTGGCTTCCGTCGGTAAATTATGAAAATCTATAACTTTCCTTGGAATTTCCGACGTAATTAATTCAAGAAATTAAAATTATATCACCGGCAAGGAATCGAACCTCACATCTCTCGCTTTCCGAGTGGATGCGTTAACCACTACGCTGTGGAGATCTATGGGAGGAAGTAATTTTAATATCTTTAATTAATTACGTCGGAAATTCCAAGGAAAGTTATAGATTTTCATAATTCACCGACGGAAGCCAAATACAGTGATAGGTAAATGTGTAGAACCAAGTAAATATCTATGGAATTTTTATAGATATCGAAATAAAATTTGGTAGGTAGATATTATAGTAAATTGTGTATTTGATTTCAATGCTTTTAACAAATTTGAATTTCCAATTTGACCGGAAGTAAGTTGGGTTTTTTATTTTGTAATAGAACATCCTGTATATTATTTTAATTTTCAATAAAACATTTTGTTACAATTACAAAAATTATTTTATTTCAAAGCCAACCGAAATATTAACAAAGAAAATTTTAAATACAGAAGTGATTCCGGCGCTGGAGGAAAATGGACAACTGCCAAATGATTGATTTCAGCAGGATGGCGCACCGCCCAATTACGCTCGCGATGTTCGAGTTCAATTAGACAGGACCTTTCATAATAGATGGATTGATAGAAGAGGTACCATTGAATGGCTAGCGCGATCTCCCGACCTTACTCCATTGGACTATTTCCTATCTGGTTATTTGAAGTCCAAAGTTTATTTTAACAAACCAAACAATTTGCAAGAACTACATGAAAGAATAACCGAAGAAATTAAAAGAATTACATCAGAAGTAATTGCCAATGTTACAAGGGAATTTACAGACAGACTAGCCTATTGTCAAGAAGTAAACGGTGGTCAGTTTGAACATTTAACACTAGAACCGCCGAGAATTCCTCATACCTCGCACCGCCGCCCCGGTCAAATTGACCGGTGATTAAAACTCAATTTTGTTTCGACTCTTTTTATTAATTAACATAATTTGTTTGCATACAAGTATATATTTATTCACAAAATATAAAAATAACTTCTAACTTAACTATGGTATTTTAAATACCGTTACAATTTTTGCAATAAATTACTTTAAATCCATATTTTCCACATATGTTCTTGTTACAGTTCTTACATCTATCGTAAGTCTTATTTTCTCATTTCTTTTCTTGACATGTACGTCTTTTGCGAGATTGCTTATCTGTCTTTGATCCAACCTGTAAGTTCTTGTTGCATTTTTGATTCGATGTTCCTTCCTGAGGGTCTTCTTCGTTATTGGATTGTTGCGAGAGTTCTTCTGTGAATTGGAGAATAAAGTCGCGACGTTTTATTTTTTTGCCAGTGATGTCTTTGTATACAGCAAACGCATTGATTGCAGCAAGATCCAATATATTATAAAAAAACATGGACTGACCATCTTCTTGAGGGTGCCTTCACGCTGTATTTTCGGGCCATTTGATCTACTACGTCAACGGCATATTTTGCGCTATTATAGTATAAAACTGTTTCTGACTTTTTCTTTGTACCAGCATCAATCGAAACTGTTGGATGTTGAGTACTTAGAAGGGGAACGTTTTTGTTTATTTTAGCGTGATACACTATCAAAGCGCAAACATTTTCTTTACTTGTGAATAAAACAGTTTCATATAAAGAACCTTTGCTTTTTTTGATTACTTCGGGAATTTTGTTTCTCGACCTGTTCACAGTTCCAACAATTGTGGTGTTTAGTTTTACTAATTTAAGGCTCTAATAATTTTAGAACAACGTATTCACCAAGTGCTTGTCCTAATGGTCTCGAATCATCTTTTCCTAAATATGGGAAGGCATTCAATACATATTTAGCTTCAGTGTCAACAGCAAGCCAAAATTTAATGCAAAACTTATCCGGTTTATTGGACATATATTGCGTAAATCGACATCTTGCTTTTGTAGGGAAAAGTTGTTCGTCTATTGTTTTGTTTTCCCCGGGCACATAACAAATTTTGCAATTGTAAGCAAATTTTTGCCGTATTTCAGAAACTAAAGCAAACCTGTCATGTTCCAATCTTTCTTTCCTTGTAGACTTGAGATCGAGTCTGAGATATCGCATCATTTCTCTAAATTTGTTTTTAAACATCGTTTGACTAAAAAACCATATTCCCCACTTTTTAGACCACAAGGAATCTAATTCTAAGTGACTGGAACCCTCAGCACCACGTGCGTATAGAATGGCAATAAAGGATTCTAGATCTCCTAAAGATAATTGCCAGTCTTGACTGTCTAGTTGTCTTCTAGCTTCAGCCTCGGTTGCATTGTTTTATGTGTCCCAGCATCGAGTCATCGATAAATAATCTCCAGAAACTACTCACATTCTCTGCAGTTACTTTTTGTTTTGCATAGCTTGTTGACCCTGGATTCTCCCTAAATATATTGGATTGCTTTTTTCTGCCTGCAGTAGGCTGACTCGCAGAAATTACTTGCCATTGAGAATTGTCTTTTGATTTGCAAACTGCACCAAGATTGAAAGAAAATCCTTCTTCTGTTGGTTTCTTTTGCTGGCGATTAGAACGAACAGACGTTTTCACTTCCTGCTTATCACTGGAACTAGCACTAGTCACTGCAACCGTTACATCACAAACTGTGTCATTGACAGATTCATCATTATTTTGTTCCTCACTCGCAACAACTCGAGAACGAATTTCGTTTTCACTGTCCATACTAACAGATTTAGAATCATTCTCGGAATTTCCTGGTGAAAGATTTTCCAGTTCGTTTAAATACGCTAAAGCTTGTGTAGCCGAAAGGCCTTTACTGGACCACATACTGTTCAGTTAAACTAAACAGGACGAATGCACTTTCAGAGTACTACCGATCTTTTTATATGTTCACAATAGTGCAGGTTGAAACTTGCAGAATATTTTATACGCATGCTCCAAATTAAGTCTCTTTAAGACACTAAAAAGAGCACGAGTAGAAACAGGTTCTTTGTCAAGGGCAACGCTGAACATGACGAAACAAGTACGATCGGTTGATGCAGTTATATGCCTTGTTTTATATGTAATAAATGTTTGAAATTATGTATATATTTACATGCGGTACATGCCTAAATGTTTAGTTTTTTTAATTTGACCGGAGCGGCCGTTTAAGGTAAAATTTCCCAGAACACCGCTTAGAGTTCTACAAAATATGCAAAATTTTGTGAGAGCATTGCCAAACTAAATTTAAGAAAAGTCACACAATTCCGTTAAAAAAAAACTTTAAAATTGAAAAACGGTCAAATTGACCGGTGTGGCGGTTCTAGTGTTAATACACTGAGTTTATTTTCACTTTCCCCAGCACTCCTGTTTAATTTTACTGTTTTTGTTGATGATTGCTTAATAATAGACTGTAGATTGTTTTACTTGATTTTAATTCACAAATAATGGCTTACAATGAATGCACGTGTTTTGTGTTGCACGAATCTTAACTGTACTGTGCAACGGCTTGCATGGTACTGCTGTACTGAATATATACAAGGAGCATGCGCACAAAGTGGCGGCAATTTAAATTATGTAAGCAAACAAAAATGACCCTTAATGAAATCTAAACATACCGGCCGCCTTGAAAGAACCACCTTTCAAAATAGTAACAAAGTAAATATACAAATTTATAATTCGCACAGGCACCTTTACACTGGAAAAATGTTTAAAGCAATAACACTATTGAAGTGGTAAAGGATACAATTTCACCGAAGGTCTCTTTATCAAGTTTCCTTTCACCCGCACTGTAGCCGTCCTGATGATTCCATCTCGTCCAGGATGCACGTTTTCTATTCGTCCAGTAGCCCATCGAAGAGGAGGTAGGTTGTCTTCTCTTATTAGAACTAGTTGGCCGGGAGCGAATCGATGTTTTGAATCACAAGTCCACTTGTGTCGCGTTTGAAGAGTGTTGAGGTACTCTTTGTGCCAACGGTTCCAGAAATGTTGCTTCAATAGTTCGATATGTTGCCATTGTGATAAACGATTTTCATTCAAATTCAGTAGATTGGGTTCTGGCAACGATGTGAAAGTGTCTCCAATGAGGAAATGACCAGGAGTCAGAAATGAAAAGTCATTAAGCCTCCAAAATGCGAGCTTCGTGATGGAATGAAATGCCATGTGATCTTATCTTCAGGTAAGTGCATCAAAATTTCGTTCTTACATTGTTCCGAATTAAAGGCAGTATAAAGTTGACTTATTTCATTTTTCGCGCCAACAAAATTTGTTCCATTGTCACTGTACAGGTTCGAAATCTTTCCCCTCTAGCTATGAATCTTTTGAGCGTGTTGATAAATGCCTCGCTTGTTAGATCGCCAACAGTTTCGATATGAATTGCCTTTGTGGAGAAACAAACGAATACTGCAACATATACCTTGTAGGATCTTGCATTTCGTCTTTTGTGTTCGCGAACTTGAAATGGTCCGCAAAAATCCACTCCAGAATTGAGGAAAGGACGTGCAGCATGTAGTCTGTCATGAGGTAAATCACCCATGATGCAGGTTTCATTATGTGGTTTTGCTTTGAAGCATGCCGTACAGTTTCGTATTATACTTTTGACAGAATTTTTCAACGACAATGGCCAGTATTCATCAAATCTGCAAATTATAGAAAATAAATCCTCTTGAATGGTTGGCCCGACCATCAAAGTGTCGTTTAAAGAGATGTTAGTTGTTGTCTTACATGACCCATCAAAAACCACGCGAAGCTTCGTCGTCGTACTGTACCGTTTCTCAACGGCATGATGGGGAAGATAAAATGATGATGAGTTTTCGTGCAAGGAGTCCAGATTTACCGGTTTCATATGCCCTAATTCAAGATATTCATCCATGAATTTGGTGTATTCAGTCTTAATCCCTGGTTGGATTTAAAGCGTTTTTCTATGTTATAAAACCGTTTTAATGCCGAACCGTATGAATCACCTAAACAATCAGGGTCTTTTTTCCACGGTAATTTAACTACAAAACGACCCTCTTCATTACGTTTAGTGATTTCTTGAAAGTGATTATCACATGCTTGTTCTTCCAAAGTATAATTTATTTCAGTATCATACTCTTCAATTTTCCAAAACATAGTGAGCTTCTCGTTTAGAGATTCATTTGTTATGAAATTGCAAATTGTTCGGTTTTTCTGTGAAATACTTGATGTGGGTGTGCCCGCGACTACCCATCCAAAATGAGTTTTTTGAAGATATGGTTGATTGTTATTTGGTTTAATTTGTCCTACGCACATAAGCTTCCAAAATAAATCAACTCCTATTAACATATCAATTGATCGAGAAATATGGAATTCGGGATCAGCTAAGCGAATAGTTTTTGGTATGTCAAAGGATGCTATATCAATAGAAATTGCTGGTAAGTTAGACGTAATTTTGTCTATCACTAAACAGTTAATATTAGTTTGGAATGCATTGAGTCTAGATTTTATTTTTACATTGATGGCTTTGTTTATCTGTGTAGATGACTGATTAATACCCAAGACTGGCATTGAAAGTGATTCTTGTTTTATTCCAAGTCGATCAGCAAATGATTTTGTAACAAAGTTTGATTGTGAACCACAATCTAATAAAACTCTACATTCTTGAGGACGACCTTTAATATCGTTGACAGTTATAAGAGCAGTCGACAATATTGATTCAGACTGGCTTTGAAAATCAGTGGCATGACTACTAATTGTGGGAATAGCGTCATTCACATCTGAAGTAGATGGTACGTTTGGGATTTGTTGAATATGGAGCAGCGTGTGATGCTTTTCCTTGCAAATTTTACATAATCCGCTAGTACAATCGTTCGCACGATGACCTGCTCTTAAGCAGTTTAAGCACAGTCGTTTTGTTTTTGCATTGCTAATTCTTTGTTCAATTGAAAAAGCAAGAAACCTTTTGCATTGATAGGTGTAGTGATTATTTGAACAAAATGGACAAGTTATGCTTGATGTTACTAAATTCGACGTACCTTTGATTGGTTTTTGTTTAGATACATCTGTATGTTGAGATTTTCTTTGTAAAGTTTCTAAAACTTGACATCTTTTCTCTAAAAATGTAATCATTTCTTTGAATGATGGAATTGTAGATGAAGTGGGCAATGAACTTTCCCATTTTTTGTTGGTTAAATGGTCTAATTTGTTTGAAATTATATGAACTAGTAAATCATCCCAGTGTTCGACAGGTCTTTTAAGTGACTCTAAAGCTCGCGTGTGCTTGAGAACGCCATCTAGTATTTGACGTAAGCCTAAATGATTTTCCTTGGATAAAACAGGCAAATCGTATATGCCTTTAATATGCTGTTGTATTATAATACGTTTGTTATCGTAACGAGCGTTTAACATTTCCCATGCAATGTGATAGTTTTCTTTCGAGATTGAAAGAGAATGTAAAATCGTTGCTGCATCACCACACAGAAAAAAATTTAAACTTAACTTAAACATATATGCTTCAGATTAAATATATGGTAATTTCCTATATGCGCAAATAAATATTGTGTTATAAGAAAAATTGTATTTTCTTATAATTTAAACCAAAACTAACTTAAGAAAGAAGATATACATACTTGTTATTAGTAAAGCGGGATATCTTAGTTCAAGAAAACGATACTCTTAAAACAAGATATGTTACTTTTAAGTTAAACAATTTGATACTCTTAAAACTAAAATAAATTGCTTGAATCGATCTTGAGGAAAATTTAATTTGGCATTATATTGCGCTTGTAAAAAATACATAACCCTTGTTTTAACAACTACCTTATTTGAGTCGAGATCTTAATAAGTTTAAACTGAACTTGTATTTTTAAATTAAACAATTCAATATACTTGAAATTAAAATAAATTACTTGAACCGAATTAAAGAAGGTTTGGTTTAGCTTTACGTTGTATTCGTATGGAAGAAATATATACATTTATTTATACTTACCTTATACTTGTTTTAAAGCTTATTTTTTTTGTAGTTGAGATTTTAGTTGACTTACACTTGGGAAGCACGAGCATATAAAATGCGTCAGTTGTAATAACGTACATCATAACTTCATAAAGCTTATTATCAGGGCGTACACACTGCACACACTGCCAGCGGACGTACCCAGTAATAAACTTTATAAGGCCGGAACGCACGTTATGACGGACGTTACAACGGACGCATTTTTACGCTCGTGTGTCCCAGGTGTAAGAACGACAATTGTAAATCTGATCAACGTATTCTTTACTTGAACCATGAATGAGAAAGATGAACATTGTTTAGAAAGCGAGTATAGATAGAAACGTAGCTAGTTATTATTATACATTCAAAACTTATTTTTAATCATGGGATATTTGAAGAAAAATAATGCAAGACCTTTTGCGAATTATTTTATATTAACTTTGAAAAGGCAAAATTATAGTTGAGAAACAGCTTAATTTACTAAGATTAACAGTATAATAAATTGTTCAAAATTAAGCCGTAATTTTTAATTAACAATTACATTCAAGAGCATGTAACACTTCAGTGAGTTATTATTACTGTATTTCAGTTTATATAGTAACCCAGAAAGACACTAAATAGAAACATGTGTGGAAATTTAGAAAAAGTTTGTATAAAAGAGAGCTAAAGTAACAACCGCATATATTTATTTATCAAAAGAATTGCTGAAATTTTCAAAGTAGGTAATTAAACCAGATACAGAAATGTATATTCAAAATAATTTAAAAAAACTAGAAACAACAACTAACAATTAACCATATCAAAGCTAATAAGAAACCAAGAAACATTCGCTATTCGAATAGAACTAGTAACACAGCTTATAATAAAAATAAACTTAAATTTGAAACGGCATTACAGGCAACAAAATGCCAGAAACCATTAACCACATACAACTACATATATAGAACATGTATACTGGTCGAATTACCATAAGAATCAATAGTGCAAAAAAGGGAGGATGTTTCTCTCTAACATTAAGTTGCTACTGCATACTGTATAGGTATATATGTAGATTACATGTAGTTGCACATATTATAATTTTAATTCTTAATATAGTAATATATATCAATAAGTAGATACCGACACGTAGGTTTTTCCATTAGGAATGGCATGTAAAATGGTAGGTAATTTAGAATGGACATTCGACAAGCTTATTGTCAAAGTTTTGGTAAGTAAAACAACTTCGTAAGATTTAAAATGTTCACTATAACAATTAGTTTTTAATGTTTGACACAAAAAAATAATTGAACTTGTATCATCTTTGGCCACTAGAATGCTTTTGATTTTACCAAAAGCAGGAATATCTTCACTAATCTGACATAATAATACATTGTTGTCGCTATATCTTACACCGTTAATCTCATACCAATGAACGCAAAAGAAATGATTTGAATTTATGTCTGCATAGACTGATTCATTTGATTCTTTCTCTAACTTATAAGGTAAACCAAAATTTACATCTTCGTACAATCCTCGATTTGACATGAATCTATAGCAACACTTCAACTGCATTCTTATAGCTAAGGCGTATGGTAAATTTTTTCTACATCGCAAATAATGTGCGGTTGATTTAAAATCTTTGTGTTTGCCCTCATATCGTATGCTAGACACTAAAATCGGTGGCCCTATTTTTTTAATAACGCGTGGATAATGCAGCAAAAAGTGATGTTTGGGTTTTAATTTTACTTCAAAGAGTGATAGATATAAGCAGTGATGTTCTTCTATGAGTACTTTCAATAACTCCAAAGTAGGTTTAGAAATTTCGTGATTACTTAAAATATCCGTGATATTTAATAGCAGTAAATAAAAATTCCAAGTGGCATTACGTTCAGGTACTAGGTCTCCTACTGCAAATCTGAAATTCCTAACCAACGATAGCATTTCAGAGGCCGAAAAAAACAATACAGCCATTAGTAATGTGATCCTTGGTAATCTTTGGAGGAACATTTTTTTTCATGACTTTCGTACAGTAAGTATTGTACTCTATTGTTCAATAAGTCAAGATTAAAAAAATGTTCACTAATTAATTTTTTAATTATAAGGGCCATATCATACCTATGAATACCTTCATACAAATCATGCATAACGTCACACGATGTGTTTTTCATACATATGAAATTGCTGTAGTTGATGCCAAACACATGCTTCTTTTAAGCCTACCCGATTGAATAGATCATACTCGTAATTATTTTTGTTTCTTATTATTACAGGGTCTTCGCAAATTTGGGTTTCAGTCACAGCTTTAGGAGCTAGACAAATACGACAAAACACATTTGCAGAAAAACTTTCGGTACAACCCAGTATCGAATGTAATCCAAGATTATCACCTAGAACCAAAATCACGGAAAAGTAAACTGTCCTTATTTCATTTTTTATGCAGATATTAATACCGCTATTTTCCAAAATTTGCAGTTGCTGAATTAGTTTTCCAAACATAACATCGTTACCAAATAGAACCCTATCATGAGAATAAAATGTTAATGCCAAGAATATGTTTTCTAATCTTCTTATGAATTGTGGAGGTAGCAAAGCAATCGTGTAATAAATTACTCCAATTTTGTAATTTCCCGCTTTGCTACCTAACGGATTACCCGTTTCAAAATCGTCAAAGTATAAAACTAGAGGAAAAATGATTTTACTAGCCTCCTTACTAATATTTTGGTATATTGAGCCATGGATTAAATTTGACATTGGACCGTCCTCTTTAAAATTATTTAATAAATCTTTCTGATAATTTATAATAGTTTCGTACACATTGGGCAATTCCAAAAATGCTTTGAGAGTTTTTTCCATAGGTATATAATATGCCAAACTATTAGCCAAATGTAGTGCAACATCGCCTGCATTCCGTTTTTCCACGTGGTTCACTCCTATTTTTAGTTCGGTTGGTTTAATTAAGTGTTTAGATTGCTCAAAAAACCGAAATCGTTTATATTCCGTTTTAAGGGAAGAAAATTGATTTTCTAAGAAATTCAACATATTACTTAACATTTTAAATTCATTTGAAGGTACACACGATCCACAATACGTTTTAAAGTACTTCTGAAACATCGATATTGTGAGTGATAGTAATTTTTGCACAGATTGTATAATATTTTGAATTGCGTTCCTAGGTAACAGTAAGTTATTATAATGCTCTGAAACAAATCGTTGCAAGACTTTGCTAAGAACTGTTTCATAACTTTCACAATTTTCTTCCTCTGAAATCGGCTCGATATATTTTTTTTTATTTTCTTTTATAACTGAATCGGTGTTTTTATTTTTACAACTAGACATTTCTGCTGTATCGTTTGCATTTTTAATCGAACCTGAACATATCTTATTATGGATAATTTCTTCTTTAGGTATACATTGAACAGTGTTATGTTTTGAAGATATATGTTTTTAAGGTCTTTTTTCATGTGATAAAGCCTATGGCAGTTTGATACGGGGCAAACAAAATGATTTACTATATCGTGAACATATTTCAAATGTATTGTATATTTGTCAAAAGACAGAAAAGATTTACCACATTCGACACACTTCATTATTTTAAAATATATTAAATTTATTTGGATACGAGGGATAATATATTAACTATTGAAGGAGGAACGTTGTCGGCACTGGTATGTATATCATAAAACTCCCTTTTGAATTAGCGTATATATGTAATCTGCCTCTACTGGGTATCTTGCATTGAATACATGAAAAATTTTAAATAAAATGTCGAAAGCCTTTTTAGCACTCTCAACTTCTAAAAACAATTGATCTACGACTATATAGACATGCTTGCAATTTTCTATTGATAATCCTTCGTACAGCAAATACGGTTGTACAGTTTGCTTGCGGGCGAACACTTTGTCCCGATGTTCATCAATACTCTGTTGAATACATCCAGGATTCTATAATGAATAACTTTAAGTTAGTAAATTACACATTCGTAATGGAACACTATTAAATATTAACCTTAATACGAATATAAAGTCAATTTGTCTCGTAAAAGAAATGATACAAACTGGAGTAATTACTTGTTGTGACTAACGAATTGCAGTGTAATCCAGTTGATATGGAAACATATGTATGTATAAGCGTTAAAATACAGTCGACGTGCGTTCTCTTCAACCTTCACAAATCCGGGCGGGGTACAATTGTACCTTAGACATCAATTTTTTAGGATATTTTCTAACATTTTTTTGAAACAACGCAAATGTTTTGCTTAAAATATTTTTTATACCTCACAGATAATTTCCTGGTGGGTTTTGTTCTATTTAGATACCAATGTTCACAAAATACTTATGTACAAATACATACATTGTTTCTTGCCATCATAATGTGTTAATGTTCTGGTTTACCTACATAAGAAACATTAAAAGGTAAATGTATACAAAAATAAGTGGAAGTACATTTGTACCTCACCTAGTATTTAATGTATGTTTCAGACTCCGGGTTTGTGAAGGTTAACGAAGTGATCTTCCTTCCTTACACTGTCTGGTACCATTTTACTGTCAGAGTACCTATAAAGACTATGTAACATCGATGGTAGTTATTAATTTTCAAATAAAAATATAAACCGAATTCCGATACATGTAAAAGAATAATAACTCTCCTTAATTAGAGCATTAGTAAATGAAAATATAGCCATAATTTTAAAAGTACCCAAAATTTATTCAAAAATTATTACTGGTATGTTTAATTTTAGCTCACCTTAGCTTGTATAACAATAGCGTCTACTGCCTCCAAAGTAGAAAATTTCCAGTGGCATTTTTTCGACACATCTTTTAGTACAACCCTGCCTTTTGGTGGAATGATATGGGGTAAAGCTATAAGCTCTGCTAAGAACTTTGTATCTGAAAAAAAGAGCTACAACTATCGGTAATATTGCCTAACATCACTTTTTACCTTCGCTAGCAGTTTCGTTTCGTATCTCTAATAAGTTGTCTAATGTTGTGTCCTTCTTGAAAGCAGAAGTGGTTAATATTTTTTCGAAAAAACTACTCCACCTAATGAATAATCGCAACTCTTTCCCAGGAAAAAGTTTCTTAAAATCGTAATTTATCTAAAACACAATTGAAAGTACAATTATAACGTTGATTGCACATTTTAAGGGGATTGCATAAATTTTATGGAATGCTTGCAAGGCACTTATGACGTATGTATTTTTGTCTTTGCGAAAAATAAAAAAAATCTATTTGGAATAGTGAAACTGCAACATTAATTACCAAAGCGTCATTTTGTAGCTTTCTTAAAAGAGGCCAGTGAGCTATGAAATCGCTAACGGTTGGTTGTTGATCATTACGTCGCAATATGTAAGTCTTTTCCCACTTTTCCAAAACTTCGGTCCATGGCTCGCTATTTATCTTCAGCCACAAAACATCTGTGTCATTTTCCAAAGACGTGCTGTTAGATGTTTCTTCCTCAAAACAATCGGAGACAGAATCTCTTATCCTCTTCTTTCTTTTGGGAACAGCCTCTTCGCACTTATACATCAGATTTCGAATTTTGTCAATTAGTTTGCCTTTAGCTAACATGGGCTTTTTTGTTGGTGAATCTGCTTTTCTTATAGCAGGAACATAATATGTTCCCAGACATTCTGTAGGAAATAATAATATAATTTTTGCAGCTATTCTGTTATATTCATCTGGTCTCAAACGACTAAAATTATGATTATCGTTATAATTACAGTGAAGAAATGATAATCTAAACTTACTTTTTAATTACATGGTTATATAAATGTTTTACAATAATATCAACCAACCGTGTTCGCCTGGTGTTGTCTAACCTATTGTTAATATTGTAGTACTTTAGCACACTTTTTCCCATCGGCGAGGTTTCCAATAGCGTTTTCAAATCAAAATCTGGGAACAGGTCTTGAAAGAAGGTTGTTACAACGCTAGATTCCGTCTCACTAACTTCATAAATAGCGACGTCGTCGACTGTGGTGACTGTAGAAGCTATCGAGGGGCATGCGTTTTCATCATCCTAATAAAAACTCAACGTAAAACCAAAATAGTTATAGAAAATTTGTGAAGTACCTCTTTCCGCAATTCATTAATTTTGGTAATTATTAATTTTCTCATACCAAACGAGGGTACAAGTTCTTCCAACTCTTTAGAGGTGAGATATGGCAATACTTCAACGCAAATATCGTTGTCTAAAAAAATAGAAGTTGTGAGATGTAATCGCTGACTATTTTGACTAAGAATTGCTTCGTTTACGTCGTAACCTTTTTTTATTATAAGGTAGTTGTAAAAAAGTCTATTTAATATTTTCTACTAAAATAGATCTAGTACACACTCAATTTGTCTAAACTATTAAAAAAAAAGGGCAATATATTAACATTTACCAGATTCAATGTTGCAAGCATTATCTTGCTTATTTGTTGTAGAGATACAAGATCGAGCAAAGTGTCATTCAAAATGGTTCACAGTACCCCAAAATATATACGCTTTAGAAGTATATTAAATGAATTAGCTTCTAACAAACCGTCCCAAGTCTATTTTTTGAAATTGCACACCTCATTTTTTCTTATTTAAGACTAAAGTACTAAGCGTTTGGAATACAAAGGTATAAACAGCAATTACCATAAATTTTTAACAATTACCATCTTTCGAACATTTTGCCAATTTTTCGCATCGCCAAATTCGAAAATGAAAGATATAAATTACATTACTCTCAATGTGACAAAATGCTTCGACTTGACTACATTCCTATATTGCTCTTTAAAATAAAATCTAGGCAAAGCATTGCATCCGCACGATACAGTAGTTACCTGTAGTTTTGACGGTAATGTAACTGTTCAAATTTGTTGATGTGGAATAGTCACAAGATTTTTGAAGAATGGAAAAGAAAAAGTGTGCGCTATTTGAAAAAATAGACTTGGGGCGGTTTCTTGTAAGGTGGTTAATTAGTGGTAGTTGTAAAGCGTATGTCTTTTGCTGTATTGCGTATCATTTTCAATAACACCTTGCTGGATATTGTATTTCTACAAATATTGCTTGCAACATTGAATCTGGGACACCCAGTATGTAGACCGTTTGAGAATAGACGATTCCTTTCGGTACATATAATATTTATATGGGCATTTGCTTTGTAATTAATCCATCGCACTCGAAAGAACAAAAAAAGTGTTAGCACTGATAAAGCATGATTCCTAGGTTCAACGAACAAGTAACTCTACTCATTTGAAATAAATAACTTTATAAATACAAAAATTAGCAGTGCCTTTTAACATTTAATGAAAACCAGAATTCAACTATAGCGTTCGGGAAGCTGCCGACCAGCCGGTATGACACTCGGTACAAATTCTATTTTTGGTATCAGAACTAATTTAGTAAATATTCTTCAGGACTCAAAAAAGCAAGATAAGCATTAGAGCAAGATATTGTTAATAACAGAAAGCAAGATAATAAACTGGAACAAGTACCTGCACTTATTGTTAGACACTGCTGTACATACGTTACTGCTGCGATAGAAATAATATCTACAATGCAAGCATTTATAGGCTTACGTTTTTCAAATAAGCTCAAAAATGAATAAACTAAGAAAAAAAATGCTACACTTACTATCAAATTAAATATGCAAATAAATAGTAACAATCATATTTTTTAGGGTTTAGAATACACTTATTCTGAATGCTTAAATAGATACATTACATACGCCATATGCATTCCTAGTTACCTATATGTATAGAGGTTAACTTATATTACGGTACTTACCAACAAATATCTTAATTGTTGCTTCATTGCAACCCCACGATGCTAACAATTCGCCTACCAATTGATTTGCATTCATTTTCTATTGAAATATCCGTCCATCACTTGTTCACTATTAACTACAAGCACCAGCTTGTTTCTATATTAGCTCATGAATTCGCCCAATTCCTTATTCGTGTTTATTTTACTCATTATGTCATCAACTGCCAATAAGAAGCGATACATATAGCGGCAACCAATGAGCAAGGGGAATTACTGGAAACTTATTCCAAATTCAATTTAAAATTTGATATTCTTGATTTAAAAATATATGCAGTTACTTTAAAGTTTGGAAAAATTTGAACTAAAGATACACTTATCCTTACGTTTTAAATATGTGTTTATGTTCACTTTAAACTTACTTATAATTTTCTTCAAAATATTTACTTCACTTCTAAATAAGTCAGACCTTGGTCTTGAAATTAATATACATACGATTACTTTAAGAAGCTCTGTCTTCGTTTAAGTATCTTTGGCGAACATATCAAATTGTCACCTAAAGAAAAGGCGTGTACTTCGTTGAACAATGCTTTCTTAGAAGGAAGAATAACATATTTAAATTAAAGATATATTTCCAAGTAAATATATACTCTTGAGTAAAGAATAGTTTTTTTTGTGTGCAGATAATGCAGTTTTTAAATAGTGAAATTTTTGAATGTCTGGTATCGAGGCATTTTGATGAATTAGAGAATTGAACGTATCATAAAAGGGGACCCATTCTTCATAAAGTCCAGAAAAACTAGGTAAATTTATTGTAGGAAGTTTGACACAAATTGATTGCTGATTTGTATTTGTATTTTGTTCTAACATTTCGTTAGCGACTGGTTTTGTTGTTCGTTTTTCTATGAGTTCTTGCAATCGACTAACTACATCTAAATAACTTTTTTCAAATTCGATACGTTCTTCTTCCTGATAGTCTATGTTTTCTAGAACTTCGATATCCAGCTGAATATCTTCGAATTGTTCCATGTAAGGGTTAATTTTAGCATGACGAATCTTGAGGTTAATTAGGTTAATGTCTTGTTTAGTGTCTTTAGAAATTTCGTCTAGATACCTTGACGTTCTAGTGAGATATGATTTCAAAGAAGCTTTTTTTAACTTTAGCTTTTTTAAATCAGCCATTATTTGAGCAGCACAAGGGAAAATGGATATTTAAAATGAAATATTGGAGACCTACCTTTGTAGCGTCGTTGTATGCGTTGCTTGAATATTCGCTACCGTCTTCGAATAACGTGGAATATCCGACACGAAGGACCAACAATGTTGATGATTGTTTAATAATAGACTGTAGATTGTTTTACTTGATTTTAATTCACAAATAATGGCTTACAATGAATGCACGTGTTTTGTGTTGCACGAATCTTAACTGTACTGTGCAACGGCTTGCATGGTACTGCTGTACTGAATATATACCAGGAGCATGCGCACAAAGTGGCGGCAATTTAAATTATGTAAGCAAACAAAAATGACCCTTAATGAAATCTAAACAGTTTTGTTTAAATTTAGTTTTGGTTACTAATGTGATTCCTACGTTACTATCTCGGTTGGCTTTGAAATAAAAGATATTGAATCCCATATTTTTGTAATTGTATCAAAATGTTTTATTGAAAATTAAAATAATATACAGGCTGTTCCATTACAAAATAAAAAACCGAATTTACTCCTGTCAAACTGGAAATTCAAATTTGTTAAAAACATTGAAATCAAATACACAATTTACGATAATATCTACCTACCAAATTTGATTTCGATATCTATAAAAATTCCATAGATATTTACTTCGTTCCACACATTTGCCCATCACTGTATATTAATTAAATTAGTGTACTTGACATGTAAAACTAAAAATTGTCTGCCGAAACTTCCTCACATAGGTCCCCGTAGCGTAGTGGTTAACGCGCCCAACCCGGAAAGCGGGAGATGTGAGGTTCGATTCCCTGCTGGTGACATAATTTTAATTTCTTTAATTAATTACATCGGATTTTCATAATTCACCGATGGAAGCCAAATACTATATTGATGCAAAAATGTTTATTAAAAAAAAAATAAAATTGACCCGTCCGAGCATTTCTTCGAAAAAGAAATTGCTGCCAATTTAATGAATTTATTCCATAATTTTGCCTAGCAGTGTATTTAGTTATAAACATTTTTCAGTTATTTCGAAAAATAGATTCTTCTCTACCAATTTAATTATTCTAAACTGACCAAAATCGCATTAAATCCAATCAGTAGTTATAATTCATAGTACTAAAGCAAACTTTCTAACAATGTTACAGACACGTTACAGATACATCTTTGATATCTTCAAATAACAAAATACTACCTCAATGGTTATGTGACAATAACTACATGACATTATCAGTATACTATGTTAAACGCAGAATGAAGAATTTAAATTATTGCAGATTGCAATTAAGTTAACATTTCAAAGGAGAAAATTAATCATTCTTACGTTATGCATAGATATGTCTATGCTTAGATTTATAGAAGCTCTATAGAAATTTAGCCAATTTTTAGCATAAAGTTCGATTAGAAATTTTAGACTCTAGAACGTACTTGAAATTAATTTGATTATGTCTTACGGGTATGTTTTGCATCATAAAAAAATGGAAAAATTTCAAAAGCACATTACAAAAATAGGTGAACATTTGCGAGAAAAGAACATTCCTCCACGTCCGAACTGTATAGGACAAATCTTTCTTTAATATTTCAAACAATTCAAAAACAGTTATGTATAAGTAATCTTATACACAGAAATGTTAAAATGTACAAGATGTCCAAATTAAAGTAGGCAATTTGGTACCGATTTCTGGTGCGACCAAGAAAGATAAGCAAGTAAGAATGTTTTAGCTGAGTACATTATATTACTATTAGTAATCGATTCAATTTTAAAATTTCTGCAATTAATAATTTTTATAATATCAATAGTTGAAAAGCCCCGTTATGTGAAAAAGTTATGTGCGTTGAGTGTACTCTGGAGTGAGGCTGTTGGAAGACGTGTTTGCAGGTCTACATGTCATTCAGAAGCAAGAAAACTTGGCTTTGTACTTACAAGGTAAGTTTCATGAGTTGAATCCTAAGGGACAGAAGATAATTCGTTTTTCCCTTCGCGAAGGCAAAAGAAAAACCGTTGTTGACCCTAAAGCAGAAGCGAAGCAGGTTAAAATGGACTAGAGACCATCGAAATTGAGATATGGAGAGGTGGAATAGTGTACATTGAAGTGACGAGTCGCGATTTGAAGTTTGTGTCGGTGATAGCCGGAGCAGAGTTATTCGCCAGAAACATGAAACTTATCATCCTGACTGTCTTAAGCGCAAAGTTAAATTGCCATCTTCGGTAATGGTCTGGGGTTCAATACCGGCTAGAGGAGTTGGAAAATTACACTTTATCAACGGCATTATTACTCAGACAAATATTTAGACATCCTAGAGGAGTCTTTGTTGCCAACTTTGGAAGAGAGCAGGATTTCTGGAAATGACTTCATTTTTCAGCAAGACGGTGCTGCACGTCATACTACCAAAAGATCCGTGAAATGGCTTTCAGACTATGAAATACCGGTTCTAAAATGGGTTTCTAGTAGTCCGGACCTTTCGCCCATCGAGACGTTGCGGGGTATCATGAAAAAGAGGTTGCGAGCCAATGCTGCCGGGATTGTGCAAGAACTCAAGCAAAGGCTCGAGAACATTTGGGACGAGCATTAATATACTGACCGAGTGGTCAAAATCCAATACATTGACATTAAATTCTAGTAAATGTAATTTTATGTGCTTCACGAGAAAAACAAATCCATATATCTCCACTTATCAAATCAACGATATTTCCATCCACAAGATTACCAATCTTAAAGATCTAGGTGTCACTTTTGATCCAACTTTATCGTTTAACATACATATTGAACAAATTTGTTCATCTGCCTCTAAAATGATGGGATTTCTTATGAGAACGTCCAAATACTTCAATGACGCACTAGTGCTAAAATCCCTTTATTTTGCATTTGTACTCTCGAAATTGGAGTATGCCTCTATTGTTTGGTATCCTTTCTATATGTCCCATCAAGCTCCAATTGAACGTGTTCAGCGTCGATTCCTGAAATTCTTGTCGTTTAAAGTTAATAGCGAATATCCGCCTTGGCATACTTCTTACAACACCCTTCTCGAATTGCATATCTATAATCTCAGGACGAGGTCCAGTAACACAGAAACTACATATGTATGTTGCTGTTCTACCTAATTCTGTATTATTAATGTGACAATTCTAAAGGCTAATTTACACGGTCAAAGAAATTGTACAATTTATTGAATATTCAACTTATTGAACCGTGTAAAGCAGACATTTGACATCCAATAAGCTGAATCAAGAAGTTCAAGAAATTGGACGTAATAGAACAGGTCCAATTTTTCGTCAAATCTTTTTGGGGAATATAGTTACATTGGTGTATGGCAACTGAAGATTTTCTTGTGCCTAACCTTTGCTGACTGAAATACACGGCTGGTTCATGTCACAAGTCATAACATAGTAACGTAACCTATACCGTTCTATCTTCTACTAGCACATGGTTGGTGTATGAACGTAGTAATTAGTAATTAGCCTTGATAGCACAAGTTACATTACACAACATACTATATTTATAAGATATATATCAATTAAGGCAATTAAATTTAAATTTTAAGTGCATAACCACAATCAACCATCACAAATGTTTGTTTAGAAACTGTTTAGTAATTTTCAGAGGTTATATTGTATATGATTGGCAATAATGTATATTGCCAGAAAATTGAACCAAGAAATTGAATTGTGTAAACACAAATACTATGTTGCAATAATTTGTTGAATTTATTCGACAAGAAATTGGACAATTTACTGTACAATTTCTTTGACCGTGTAAATCAGCCTTAACATGTAAAATAATGCCATAAGGCTAATTTACACGGTCAAAGAAATTGCACAATTGATTGAATCTTCAACTTATTGAACCATGTAAAGCAGTCATTTGACATCCAATAAGCTGAATCAAGAAGAAATTGGACGTAATAGAACAGGTCCAATTTTTCGTCAAATCTTTTTGGGGAATATAGTTACATTTGTGTATGGCAACTGAAGATTTTCTTGTGCCTAACCTGTGCTGACTGAAATACACGCGACATTTCTATCCCTAGTGCACTGAGGATGGCGTGATTGGTGCATTTGCTACTGGCGGCAATTCAAAATATATATTTAAATGTGTACGTTAAAAGAGAAATTATATATAGTTATCTTGCATATAATTACAAAAATATTTATGTTTGTCCTGTACCCAGGTTTTTGTACTGGAAACTTATCTCTATTTTATAATTTTGTGATTAATATCCTGGCTATATGAGAAAAATTGTGATAATTTTATAACAATTGTAATGCAGTGTCTTAGAATCATTATTATTAATTGTTACAGTATTAATATTGTTGGTGTTAATTATTACTAATTCTTATTATTGTACTCAACTATTATTATGTATTATTTATGATCTGTGTAGTTTTTATACATTAACATGTTACTGAATTCATTGTCATATTTATCCTGTACAGTATCTTGAGTATATCTATAGTAACTTGCAGTACTTTTTGTTCGATCCCTAATGTGTTTTAAATAGACCTGAATATATTTCTTGCTATATCTTTCGGGTACTAATGTGTAATATGTAAAAAGGAGTAGATAGTTGCAAAAAGAACAATTAGTACCAATCCATAACATACTGTAAAAGTCAGAAAGTTGTGTTTCATTTTCTTAACACAATATTATTTTTAAAAACAGCTTTTAAAGTAAATCTACCTATTAATTTAAAAATGCAGCACCTACACTCGCATGCCAGCGTATATAAGTTAAATTAATTTAATTATTTTCCTTGGCTCTGGCATTTTCTTTAAATAAAATTAAAACATAATGAAAAAGTCAACATTTTAACGTTTCGACCTTTTTTATTAAGTTTTAATTTTATTAGAAGAAAAAGCCGATTTTTATCAAAAAAAGGAATTAAATTAATTAAACTTAATGTTCTTAGCCGTTAAGTTGTAACATTTAATTTGACATTGCATAATTAAAAAATATACATGTATTTTCAGCCATATTTTTTGTATGTTACGTATTTTCTGCAAGATACGTTAATGAATGAGACTTTTTTTTTGAACAAGAAAATCCATAGCATGACATATTTTTTTTGGGAAATGAATAATTGTAAAAATCCACACTTATCATACCTTGAAAATAATCTTCTTTGAATTTTCTGTGAAAGTGTTGGTTTTCTTTTCAAAATCACTTTCCCACATGACAGCTACCTCTTTATTCGTAAGTTTTACCCTTAATTCTATAGAAAAGCCTTCATTATCTTTATAATATCCAATTACAAGTGTTTCATATGTATTCGGAAGTATATTTAATATCTAAATGTTAGAATAAAATAATTAAGGAAGGAAATACCCATCACGTAAAGCTTTTTTTTATCAGAAATGAATATACTGTTTTCAAATTTAACAAATTCCATTTTCGCGCTTATTATTTAGTTTCTACGCCATAAAAAGGCATATTATTTTATTCTTCACACAATGTTTATGTTCCTCATAACGTTACAAAGTGTTTCAAATTTAAAGCAGATACGTCTCGTTCGTTTTACGAAGTTTATCGAAGAAAGGACCAATCACGCAGCTGCAAATTTTTTCCTATACACAAGGGCACTAGGCATAGAAATATCGCGAAATACACAGCTGATTCATGTCACAAGTCATAACATAGTAACGTAACCTATATCGTTCTATCTAGCACATGGTTGGTGTATGAACGTAGTAATTAGTAATTAGCCTTGATAGCACAAGTTACATTACACAATATACTGTATTTATAAGATATATATCAATTAAGGCAATTAAATTTAAATTTAAGTGCATAACCACAATCAACCATCACAAATGTATGTTTAGAAACTGTTTAGTAATTTTCAGAGGTTATATTGTATGTAATTGGCAGTAATGTATAAAGCTGGCCACGAGCGGTACCACGCAGTAGCGTAGAGTCGACCAGGCCTCGCGTTCCACTAGAGTTATTCTGCTAATAGAGTGTTTGCTGCCGCAAATAATTTCACTCATCTTTTAAATAAAAATTAAATAACACGTGCTCAAACACTTACCATTTTAAGAGTCATCCGTGAAATCATAAAGTGAATAATGTCTGTTAAATATCTGCAACATTAGATATGTTTCAACTGTTGTTTCGGCAAAACTAGTACGGCATGAGGAAAAAATGCGTTTATATGCAGAGAACGAACGTTCTACATCTAGTGACGTAATATTTGCGTAAGTAAAATAATCTTTGAAATAACAACGATTCTGTTGACGCACCTTCACAAATGTGTCTTAATGTGCCAAAATCAGAATTTTTCTCAAAAACACTTTCAAATTTTTCTAGAACAGAATCATTTTTTGCGCTTCAATCGCGTATAGCTGTGCGTGAACATGTTGCACTATTTGTAGAGATTCTTCTAACGGCACCGCAGGATTTTGTAATTTTTCTATTGCATCTGCTAGCCCGAAGTAATTGTCGTGAATGATTTTTAAATCCATTTTAACCTGACTATCTTGAAATTTCGACTGGCTTTTCTGGATAGCGGCAGCTTCCTTTGTATCGAATTGTAAAACCACGTTCTTAATATTGTCAACATGTTTATGATAATAAAACGTGGCCTGCAACCATGTTCCCCAACGAGTTAGAATAGGTTCTGGTGGCTCTGTTATACGGGGGCACAGTCTGTGAAATTCGCGAATACGTTTCGGTGATTTGACAAATACTGCTTTGGTATGCGCTATTAAAGCGTCTACCTCAGGATAACATTTTCTGATACTATCTGCCACAAGATTGAGAGCATGAATTTTACACGTAATGTGTAACAAATTAGCAGAATGCTTTTTAAGAGACCGGCCTATAGAAAGCATGTTTGCAGCACCATCACTCACTAACATCAAGAGTTGGTTTGTTGTTGTATTTAACACTAACTTTAAAATTACTTCGGCAGTACACTGTTGTATTCGTTTGGAGACTCATAGAATTGAAGGTGCCGATCGATGAAGTTCCAATTTGCGTGCCATTACATTAAGAACAGAATGTTTCTTCCGATCTGTTGTTTCGCCGACACATAACCACAATTTTTGATCTTTCAACTCCGATTTTATTTTTTGTTCAATATGTTCGCGCGCAGATGGCACAATTCTTCGTAACGATGTTCGACTTGGTAATTTACACTCCGAATAGCTATTCCAAAAGCAGATAAATGGTTCCTTGTCTAGTAAATTAAACGGTATATTACATGCGATAAACGTAACGCATAAATTAAATATAAATTTTTCATTGTCTCGTGCGCAATTTCTTTTTGAGACATGCTTTTCACTATTTACGTGTCGTAGACAATGTTGTCTGGACCAACACATTAACGGGATTTTACAGATTACACATGTAATTTTAGCACCTTCATATATTAAATCTGGAATTTCTGCAATAAATTTTCGAAGTTTGTCCGACCGCGGTCGTCTTGCTGACGAAATCATAATTTTTCTAGGACAGATAAACAATTGCGCAAATGACCGGCAGTGAAAATGTCCGTACTGCTCCGCAGACGAAGTAATACTACCGTTCCTCTCGGTCCGAACTGATTCTACGCCGATGCGCGATACCGCTCGTGGCCAGCGTTAGTAATGTATATTCCCAGAAAATTGAACCAAGAAATTGAATTGTGTAAACACAAATACTATGTTGCAATAATTTGTTGTATTTATTCGACAAGAAATTGGACAATTTACTGTACAATTTCTTTGACCGTGTTAATCAGCCTGCAGGTATCTGTACATAAAGAGAAAAAACTAGAAGATGTAAAATAACTGGGAATAATTATTGAAATTTCAAAACACATACAGAATATGCTATGATTAAGACATCTACGAAGGACAACAGTTCACTGATTCAGTAGATAATATTGAAGTATGTTGTTTAGACTCCCATTAAAATTATGTTAGACGTATTAAATTTCGGGAGTTAAACAAATAATTGTATTCATTCACAATTATCTGAAAGTTCAATTGAAAGATTATATTTAGTGGATAATACATACCTACCTCATTACAACAGAATTACAAATTTTTATGTAATTACTTATTCAAAATACTCAGGGATTCAGAAATACTTTTGTAAGTAGATGAGTTCATTTGTAAGCCTATGAAATAATGAAGATACTACTGTATGTAATAACTAGTACTGTTGGTATTCGATAAAATTCCAGATCCACTATCCGATTCTCGGATCCGGATCCGATATCCGGTTCTCGTATCTGGATCTACTATTTTGCAATATAGAAGTGTTTAATAAGGAAACCATTTAATATATGTTATATAGAGAAAAAGTACAATTGTTTTTAAAATCCTTGCATTCAAAATAATATTGAATTTCCATGCATAACATATGTTTAATAAATCTGGTGATTATTACATCTATATTGTTTGATAATTACTCGACCTATTGCAGGTTTTCACAATTTACTACGAAACTTTATGCTACTTATTACTTGCTCGAAAAAGTTATCGGAGAACGGCGCTAGATCCGTGTTATTGGATAATGGATTCGGTCGGATAAAGAATCCAAATTCAAGATTTTAGATAGCGGATCCAGATCCGAGTTATCAAGTAACGGATCCGGATCCGAGTTATCGGGTAATGTATCCAGATCCGAGGTTTCGGATAATGGATCCGAATCCGAAGTTTCAGATAACGAATCCAGATCCGAGGTTTCGGATACCGAATCTGGATCAAAGGTTCCTCGACATTATCTATGCAAGTTTCAATTGCAAAAGTTCTGAAACAAAAGATGCATTTAACGCTTATAATGAATAGGAATAACAGGCAGTGAAACACAGATAACGTCACAAGCGACTTGGCCTTGAACAGACATATCGGCCGCATCGAACAATCTTTGTTGCGTTTACTAGATATCCTTGGGTTATAGCGACATTTTCAGAATGGGAACAACATTACTCGCTAAAGTTCGCCAACTGTTGGCAGAGGTCTGCTCAATTTTTTAACAGGCGAAAAATAATGCTAATATATCTCATGGTATTGGTGGAATCATTCCCGGCAAGAACAATGCAAACAGAGAAAAAAGTGAGTACTAGCACACGGACATGTTTATGCCTACCCGGCGTCATCAACGCGACTACGAGCACTCACTCCCTTGCTCTACCTGCATTGTGTCTACCTTTTTTGTTTTGTTACTAGGCATTTTTTTCATATGCATCTTTATACACCATGGTGAGCCTAAGGAATCATTTGTACGTGCAGTTGCCTAAGCGCTTAGGCACAACGACACCTTGTGTTCAGCAGCCGATGAGCTGCTCGATAGGTGGCGAGCATCTGTACTCCGGTGTGTCGCCACAGTCTAGGACGACATGACTGTTTCTTGGCGCTAGGGGGCGCCGGAAGTTATTTTCAGTGCTGTTATGGACATTGGGAACATAAACCGAGAGGTAGACACAATGCAGGCAGAGCAAGGAAGTGAGTGTTCGTAGCCGCGCTGATGACGCCGGGTAAGCAAAAACATGTCCATGTGCTATTATTCTCTTTCTTCTCTGTTTGCATTGTTCTTGCCGGGAATGATTCCATCAATAATACCATGTGTTATATTAGCATTATTTTTGGTTTTGTTACTAGACGCCTTATATTTTCCAATATAGTCGTAGTTTCTATTAAGGAATTCTTTTCTTGTTCCGCAGAAGTTAAATTTCAATCGAAAATAGGCATCAACGAATGGACAAACCATAAGTATGTTTCTGAAAAGGGATCTTCAAAGAACGTTACAATCATGGCAGAAATATATTAAGTATGCTCAATTTGTATTCAAAAATGGAACTGATCTGCGCAGTGGCGTAACTATCACCGGGCAGTTCGGGGCAAAGCCCCGAGGCCCCCCTATCTTAGGGGCCCCGCAGCAGTATTTTCTTTATATATAAGCTCCAAGATTTTCGATATGTAGTTATACTAAAATAACACGTCTTAAAAGTTCATTTCTTGGTTTAGTTAAAGTTCATTCGTTCAATAACAAACAGTTAACATTTTTTATAGGGATGTGATAGATTGCTATGAAGTAACATGTTCCGCGCTGCATATTTGTCCGTTTGTCGGCAGCTTGAATACGAATAATTATAAAGGGAACAGAAAATAATATAATGAAAATAACAGTCACACAAGTCAAGTTTATAACCGAGCACGACGATAACATGAAACAAATTGTAGAGATGCCTTCGGGATTAGTCAGATATTTAAGCCCGAAAATTCAAAACGAAATCATCCAATGCCTTTCTCAAAAATTACTATCGGAATTCACAGCGCATTTTTTCTCTGTTACTCGATACTACACAAGATGTAACAAAAAAAGACCAGCTCAGCATTGTAATTAGAACTGCCAATGTTACACGTAATGATGAGATGATTCCGATAAATTTCGAAGTTAAAGAAGCTTTTTTAAGATTCTACTAGTTAGAAGACCAATCATCTGAGGGCATGACAAATGAAGTTTTAGCTGTATTAGGCCGTCTTAATATTTCAATACAAAAATATTATGGCCAAGGATATGATGGTGTAATGCTGAATATGTTCACTGCGCTAATGATAATCTAAATTTGGTTGTGAATGATGCCGTTTTTTTGCATTAAGTATCATATTTTGGCATCTTTCACATCTGAATCGGAAGCTACGTTGAAAAAATTAAATCCTACTCCATCGAGTAGGACCATCGTCCGGAAGAATTTTATCAATTTTATCAATCGCTGACAAAAATTCATTTGGAGTCAACAACTAAAACCAGTGAACGAAAAGAAGCCCTAGTTATAAAAAATCAGATGGCTAATTATGAGTTTGTCTTTATAACAGTCTTCATGTTCAGGGTTTTGACTGAAATTAATTTCGCATCTAAGGTTTTACAAAAAAAGGACATTGATCTTAACGAATCAATGACAGTTTTGAGCCAAGTCCAAAATAACATTCAACAGTTAAGGGGGTTCTTTCGAGGAAATGAAACCTGTAGCAGGAGAGTTAGCAAAAAAATGGCAAATCGACCAGAATTTCAAGGCGAAGCGTCAAAGAATAGTTAAAAAACACTATGATGAAATGGCTAGAGACCATAGGTTTGAAAATGCTGAAGAAATATTCAAGGTAAAGGTTTTCTTCTATGTGATCGATGAGGTTACAGGGCAAATTGAAAAGCGATTCACTGACATGAAAGTGGTTAACGATTATTTTGATTTTTTGGATTCTAAAATCATCACTAGCCCTGACAGAGAAGTTCTTATTCAAAAATGCACTCAGTTTTCAAACAAATATTCGGAAATAATCGAACCATCTATAGTACTCGAATACCAACAACTTTTGACTATTGTTGAGAAAGATTTGACTAGCAGAATGTCAACAAGGGAATTTTCCGCATTAATTATCAAGCAATATGGGATTCTCGAAAGTGATTTCATTCAGATGTACACGGCTTTTCCATTATTCTTGACGTTACCTGTAGCAGTGGTAAGTCTCGAGAGATCGTTCAGTAAATTAAAAATTATTTAAGATCTCAAATGGGCCAGATCAGATTGAGCAGCCCTTCTTTCAATTGAATGCAAAACCGCGTCCGAAATGGACTTGACCCAAGTAGTCAATGAATTTGCCAATGCAAAGGCTAGAAAAAGAGAATTTTAATCTATATAGCTTCAGCTCGCTCATTTTTTTATCACTGAACATATGCATTTACCTGCCATGCGTTGATGTTTTTTTTATAATTGAACATAGGGGCGTTTAGCTTCGAACACTTGTTGAGACATTAAATTCTACTTATTCTATTTTGTACTTCCATTTACGAGTCCCTTTGCGTTAATACACAATCAATTACCGCCTTTTTGTGATCCGTTAATTAGACAGGATTAGATCAAAAATTAAGTGTCAAATTTGACATATGAATGACGCATGGAAGGTAAAGGTATATGTTCAGTTATAAAAAAAAATGCACGGTATATATGTAATATATATTTGAAAAATAAAAATATTATTTATTACGATTTTATGTCTGCCTAGTAATAAGCAATAAAAAAGATTATTTTAACGTGTTTTAAATGATATTAAAAACTTTAATCCTTCTCTGGAAAAGGGGGCCCCGAGGGTCGTTTTGCACCGAGGCCCCGAGCTGCCTTGTTACGCCTCTGAACCTGCGTATCCCCATGCTGCGTCAGCATATCTAAAACGCGCCATTTTCGATGTGCGTTTACGCTGACTGGTTATTGTGGTATTTAAAATTTAGTGAACGTTATTTGTGATTTAGATCTTCGATTACTTAAATCTCATCAATAGATACAGTTAAAATTGTTTTTTGTATATAGATATAAGTACGTGCTTTGTAGTAATATTTCATGTATATATGTATATCTAACCTCTTAAGAAATATATTTATTTTATAATTTTGTACTGAAAATTTGCAGATATATAAGTTCTATTTTATAAAGGAGTAATTTGTAATTAAAATATTTCTTGTTTCTATAAAAAAAAATAAAATACAAATATAATATTCAGTATAAATCAATTTTAAACTTGTATTTATAATATTAAAAACAAAATAACAATTAAACAAAAAACTATAAAATATGGGAGCTTATATTTACTTATTTCTATACTATTTCTATTCTATATGTAAGATGCTTTTAATTTGTTTTAACAATCAAAAATATGATATTGTCAACAAATTAAATTAGTACATCTTTGATTACAATATAATAAATATGCTACAAGTTTTACTTCCTCTTTATTTCATTTGATTACTTTATGTAAATGGAATTACTATGTCCAGTACTGATTGCATGGTGATTCAACACAAATAATTATATTTGTACCATGGTAACAATTACATAGGGTGCCTGAGTTTTCTAATTATATGTGGAGCTATCACATAGTTAACAATAGTTTCGGTCTTTGTTCTAGCGCATTTTTTTAAGTCTCTGAATCATACATTTACCTTGTAAAATTTGGGGTACAGTTCATAGATTTGCATGACTGGTAATGTTTAATGGTGTGAAACGCTAGTGTTCCTGCTACAGCATTTGCTTCTTTATTAGCAACCGAAGACAAAGGCACGAAAAAGGTGGTGACTTTGGAACAAGAAGCCGAAGTGCGGACCATTTTTCCATATTTCTCTGAATCAATGTGTCGTTGCAAAGAGAGAACACCTTTAGAGCTTACCTCAACATTACAGTCACACACTTGGTATCATAATCATCACGCGCTTTCACATGGCAATTTTGTCTTCAAGATGTCTGTAAATTAACACTTTCTTTTATTGGAACTCATGACAACCAACAGATTATAAAACCTTATATGGCGAAGGTAGGCTCTACTAATACATTCAACGCTGATAAAAGTGGATTCAATTTGGAATTGCACTCTGGTCGCACGTTAGCTCCACAGGGATCGAAAGCAGTTGAAAGTATTGTGCAATCTATATTCGCTACAAGACACAACTATACCATACTTCCTAGAGTATCCGCGTCTGGACGCTTGTTGTCGCCCCCATTAATGGTTTTGAAAGAACAAAGTGGTACATTTGGACCACGAGTAGTAGAATCGATGTTCCACGCAGAAAATATTTATGTAACTGCTTTATCATCCGGAAAACACAACAGCATTATTCACGGAATGGTACACAAAGGTATATCTTCCAAATACAAGATCTCACAGTTTTATTGCTAGATTCGCGGACTGGTCATTGTCCATCTAACTTAAAAGACCATATATCGGCCGACAAGAATATGAACATCCTCACAATACCAAAGAAAACCGCTGGTATGATACAACCCCTAGACGTCTATGGATTTCGTGTTTGGAAAAATTTTTGTTAGGAAATTATCTGATATACTCGTATACAGCTACAATATTAATTTGCAAATGCGTAACAACATTATTAAATTACAGTCTTTAGTCCACAACCAATTATCTTCTTCAAAATATCATAATTTATTTGCTTATGCATAGTACAAAAGTGGTTATATTGCGGACCGGCCAAATCGTTTCGATAATCCTCACTTTTGCCTTCACAGATTTTCAAATTCCATCGCGATGTTCCATATGTGGAGCGCGTGCTATAATACGGTGTTCCTGGTGCAACAGTTTTTTGTGCTTTAAGCATTTTTATAAAGAAATGCATTATCATACAAATTAAGTAATTACTAGCGTATATATTATATATACACACAAGCCATATATTACAAAATATGTCATATGTATTTTATATGTTAGTTTGAATAAATTTTTCTGCCACTATGAATTGTAATATCGACATCCGAAAGGCATGCAATATCATTATGTTAATTAATTTTTATCTATATTTTTGTTTTCTAAAACATATTTAAAAACATCAACATTTATGTTACATTCCTTCGCAGTCTCTAAAGACGACATATTAAATATCATTTTCCTCATTTTTTTAATAACTGTTTTACAAAAAGTGAAGTACGGTTTTGAAACTGCTTGAAGGGCTGTATAACATCCACAATATGGCATTTGAATAGGTTCCTTCGTGAAGGGGTGGGGGAAGGCACCACCAAATTTTACTATGCTATTTTCACATATGTAATAGAGCTCAAAGAGACGATTATTTTGATATATAACTTTGATGTGTTTGGTCCAACCGTTATCGAATTATTTTAAAAAAATCGAAAATCAAGTAAATTTTTAGGGGTGGTTTCACCCTCTTAAAACGAAATTGGGCCGATAAGGAAAAGGGCTTCGAACATCTTGGGGTGAGGACTACTGGTCTACAAAGTTTCAATTTTTTTGGAATTTACGGGTTCGGGATGTTCCCTTGTAAGTGTACATATAAATCAAAATACTCCGTATATAAGCAAATCTGCACTAGTATATATTTCTTTATTACTATCAAAAAACAATAATATTGAATAAAATTACTATTCATATATAAAATATTGGAATACTAAAATCCACCAGTACTTTTTAACAATTTTATAATTGTAAAAAATAATTCTTAATCACTAAAAACTAAACACATTAGTACAGTCCACAAATTCATTCAATTAAATAATTTAAGATGTTACTTCATGTGTTTTCTCGTGCTTATTTAAGTTCTTTAGAGTAGAAAACCTTTTATCACACATATTACATCCAAATGGTTTATCCTGGGCGTGCGTCATACAATGATCTCTTAAATCATTGTGTGTAACAAACGATTGATCACATATTAAACATGTTATATCTTTTTCCCTACTATGTTTTTTAGTGTGCGCATTTAAATCTTCTTCCTTTGCAAACCGTTTGTTACATAGAGAACAAGTAAACGCTTTATCATTGATATGAACTACACTATGGTCTTTTAAATCATAATAAGTAATAAATACTCGATCGCACATGGAACATTTAACATCTTTCTCTGGGTTATGTCTCCTTGTGTGACTATTAAGCGTATTTGAGCTGTTGAAACGTTTATCACATATATGACAGGCAAAAGGTCGATCTTGGCCATGTGTTGCTGAATGCTCTCTAAAGCTATTACTAGTTAGAAATGACTTGTTACACTCTGAACAAACATATTTTTTCTCCTCATGTCTCTTGATATGGAATCTTAGGTAGATTTGTTTTAAAAATGTTTTATGACACAGCTCACACCGATACGAAGGCTTCTTTCCTACAAACAAACCAAAAATAAGTACAATATAAATAATATAGTATTTTATACACTTAATGCTTTAGTCAAACCTAAATACAATATGGACCAAAAAGGAAAAACTAAAACTCTTTTATTGTTAATATTTTAGAAAATTGTTACTAACATAAAAGGTCCTGCATTCTTTCAAACTAAATTTTAACCAGTCATATGTAAAACAGGTGTTCGTAAGAGTAAAGCGTCATTTATAAAGTCGATTAATATTGTAACTAAAGGTTGTGTGGAATTTCACTTTGTGTTCAAATATCAATTTTCAAAGAAAATGTTATTACAAAAAGATTATTCTTTTTATTTTTTCGGAATATAACAGACGAGTGAATAGTTGGTAAATTAAATTTCTTCAAAAACATTGCTCATTTCGACAGATGTAACACAATACCAACGAATCCAACAAGACGCCAAATTTTCGAAGCAACCTTGATATTTTTTTTTATTTTGCACCACAGAAAGCACGTATTTTATAATACTTCCATTAACTCGGACATATTTTTAACATCTATAAATTATTTATCAATTATAACGAGCAATGATGGTATCTGCAAACAACGCGCCAATTATATTCTAAAAAAATAAAAAAGGATTAATCTTCTTTCAGGAGCCTTCTTTTTGAAAATTTATATTTGCACACAAAATAAGATACTAAACAACAATATTAATCAATATTTGGACAAATAAGGGTATTTATTTATTCATATTTTTAAATTCCGCCTATTTCTGCAAAACCGGAAGTATAATTTAACAAATGATTGGTTAAAATGTAGTTTCAAAGAATGCAGGATCTTTTATCTTAGCAATAATTTAATGAAATATTAACAATTAGAAAATGTTTTGTTTGGTGCCCACTTTTTGCTCTAGACTGTATGTTTATTATTATAATAAACTTCTACAACTAAGGCTTAATGTAGTGCGTGGGCGGAAAATAATTCTCTTCCCAAGCAATTTGCAGAAAGTTTTCAAATAAAAAATATTCGGAAACAAGTTCTGTACAACATAACATTATGCCCAAACATACAGTTCATTCTGTATATTATTACGTTTTTGGGTGTCTCCTTTTCACTCGGTTTCACTTTTTGAATTTTTTGAGAAATACGGCCGATATCTTAAACGCCTTACATGCTAGAATACTTCTAAAAAAGATAAAGATATAAAGAACTTATGTGTATACAAAATTTAGCTATTTATAACCGCCACCCTTCTGTAGATGTCGATAGCATCCCTAAGTCGGCATTATGTGAGAAATTTCACGACTTTAATTCCAACAGACAACCACAGTAAGAAATTTGTGCAACTTTGCTTACAGAATATCGGAAGGTATTATAAAGTTTTTAGGGAACATATGAACGTGTGTTTCACTTCGCGAAATACACTCAGAGACCTTCTAAACAATTCGAAAGATAAACCGGATATGAAAGAAGGTTCGGGAATTTACTGGACAAGATATAAGCACCAGGATGAAATGACACATATCGCATTACCGAAATTATACCGATCTCCGGACGTCGGGAAGAATTACCCGTCATGCACAGTATTATTTCACTCCAAAAGCCAAAACAAAATTTTTGAGGGTTATGTATTGGAAAGGTATTGCTTTAATATGATTTTCTTAAGTGAATTATGTTTGCTATGGTGTGAGGTGTACTCGTATTTTCCCACACAACGTCTTAGAAAAACGTGAAAACATAACTATTTTAATTTTAAAGCATTTTATAACGAACGCCTTAGGATTGTACAATATTTTTTTGTGTTATAAAAGTTGCAAGTATCACATACATTCTAAACCATTATACCTTTTTTTATAGATGTTACGAAAATACGTAAAGAAAATGGGTACTTATTGTAACCCGTCATGTCAAACAGTTGATTGTCAGCAGGGTGTGCATAATGCAGCCCAGAAGCTCCGTGCGATAGAGAGCGAAACGTCGGTACACTGATGCATATTTGCGGTTTCAATCTGGAAACGTTGGAAAAATCAATGGCTGTTTAAAACGCACTTACAGAATAAATATTTCTTTTTTGTTACATACATACATTTTATTTCTGATTGATTAAATGACCCTGAACCGTTCTAAAGTGAGAATTATGTATTTTAATATAAGTGAACGACTTCACCTTTTAACCAAGAATTTAAAAAAAAATGCTCACCCTACTGCCCCGATCCAGTGACTAATTGACAGTCTAAACATCAACGAAGTTATATTTCTAATTCCATTAAAATATAATATATTGAAGTTGATGACTCGGTGCGAGTTCATAATAGTTAAACATAGATAAATGAAAAAGGGATTGACGATATTGCATTTGTTATTTTTTTGTTTCATACATCTTCTATTCTCAATTCCTATTAACCAAAATACGTTAATAAAATTGTTAACTATTTTTTAATTCGAGGCAATATGACCCGACTTGCGCTACCTCCAAGATGGGCGACGACTCAAGGGTTAATTCGCATTTCGCTTTATTTGTAACGTCAACTGAAATATTACGGGAATTCATCTTAGTGGAGCGCTTCAAGACGAACGAAACATCCATCTAGTAATTCACTTTAAACTGAAGCGGTTTACAAAAGTCATATAGCGCATTTCTACATCACTTAATTTTCAAAACCACCATGGTTTGCGACTGAAGTGAAGTAAAACTTCGGAAGCGCGTATAAAACGAAAGCTATAATAACTTCTGGAATAGAATGCTGAACAATATAATTCTCATGTCATCAACCCAGATATTATTGAAATATTTTTCTTCAATTTTTCGGCTAATTGGTACCATCTTGTATTATTACACAAATATCTATTCCAGAAAATAATGAGGCACTTTCTTTTTAAAATGACTACAATAATAATACTTGCGTAGTTTTATGTTTCCAAAAGAATGGGTGCCGATAAAAGTTTTTCTGCGAGTAACAGCGTAAACATTACCAATTTGGTAATTTAAAGTATTTTCTAAAATAAACAAAAAATTTAATTTTGGATCTTTCCTGCCATTTACCGTGTGATCTGCGGCATTATTGCAATATTGATCATTTAGTTGCCCTTTCTCGCTCTGTATGATAGGAAAAAATTTAATTAAACTAATAAATATAAACACTTGTAACTAAAATATTTAGATTTCGGATTTCGCTAAATGACAACTAAAGTAACCAACGAAAATTTGACAACGTTGCATTGATTTTTGTATATGAACAGTGATTGCATGAAATGGGAACCGTAAAGTGGATTAACCAACTTGCATATAGATATATACCGATTGGGAAAATGTGAAATTAGCTATGTATATCGCTATCCCCTCCCCGCTTTCAAACGGATGAGTTAGCGGCAGTCGATGGCTCAAGGTTGCCGATGTGGTTAGTTACGAGGTAGACTGCAGTATATGCGGACGATCTTATGGAGAATTTCTGGAGCATTTCTTTTTCTTTTCTTTTATTTCATCAGAATCTGTTTTTATTTTCGTCGTTAGAATTTCTTATAAATTTCGTCTAAGCTTCGTAGCAATAACAAAATAAATATGCGAAACTCTAATTTCCAGGCGACTATGATTTGAAATTATTACGTGCGCTCTTCACACAGTAGGTCTACATCCCGACATTGTTCGAAGTGTACTAGCACGACCCGCATCGAATTGCTCGAATCCCACTCAATCCCCTTCACGCTCTTTCGCATGTACGGTGAGAGAGCGGTATAGTAGCCCGATACTAATCAGGGTAAAAATCCTTCCCATTATGTAGTCATCCTCAATGCAATGTTGTTTTCGATATTTAAGTTTTCAACATTAGAAAATCTTAGATTACTAGACCTATGCAGTTATGTTCTGTTCGTTTCCAAAACTGTAATTATATATAATAATATACATACTTCATTCTATAATGGAGTTAAATATTAATATGATGTAGTAATATAGAGCTATGAGACCTTTCTATCTTAATAAATAACAGCATATTACAAATGTGCATAAAAATTAATAAAACATTGATTGAGTTACCTAGTGAACAAACTTAAAAATTCCACTGTTAAGTTTTACCATACAGTGCCATAATTAATATTAGAACGACTGTACAGGTATATTATCTCTTATCTAAAATTGCATGTATTATATACAGTTGTCCCTGGATCAACACATGGATAGGTAAGGCAGACAGAAAATTATTAAATTTAAATAAAAGCATTTCTATCTTGTAAAAACACTTACACAGAAGGTACTAGCATAATTTATTATTCTGAACATTGTTTTTTAATAACCCTCTTATCGTATCTCCTATAAAAAATACACTTTACTAATTGAAAAAAATTCCTTTTATATAAATTTCCAAGATCTACCTTTTCGGCAATAAAATTATGGCATAAATTACTTACTATTCAAGCATGGCTGAACTCCAAAAGATGAAATTTCAACTCAATAATCTTCTTACCTATCCAATGCGTTAATCCAGGGACACACTATATATCTCATACACAGTATTCAAACAGTCCCTTAAACAAGTACTCGAACAATGTGGCACTGGAATACTGAAACACTTCACTAAAACTGTTACCCTGACCCTTATGCTGATGATGATAGCTTAACTATTGAAATACAAGCATGCAGTATGACTGAAGTATTCTGGTAGGGGTTTTAGTGAAGTGTTTCAAATATTCCGTTTCTTTCTCATGACAAAATTAGCAAATGTACCTGTATGTACCCTTCTATGCACTTTCAAATCCTGTTCTCTTTTAAACTGTTTATCACAAGCTGAACATTTGAAACAATATGTATCTGTACAAGTTCGTAAAGGTATCTTACAACTTCTTTTGTATGACTCCTTTCTGCAGATATCTGTGGAATTTCCTGGTACTGCTTCTTTTGCTGTCTTTACATTTGTAGTAATACAATCCTGCTTAATGCTTGATTTACCCTGAAAATTGTTTTTTTCTGTATTCTTCTCTATTGGCTCTGTTTGCAAGTTAGCATCTCGGTCATTTTGTACATTATATTCTATTTCACCTTCACCAACAGAATTTGTATCAATTTTTGAATTGCATTCAACAAATGCAAAGTTTGACATATCTTTGACTTTAATTTCTTTTGATAAGCAACTTATACTGATGCTCTATAGCATTTTAATCAATTTCTACAGAATATATTATTAGACCACTCATATTGCTGCTTTCTGTTTGAACTGGCTTGAATGTTCTATTTCAATTAAGCCATAACCACAAATTATTTTAGTAAATCACCATTTTGCTGTATCTACAAGTAATAAAATGTAATAAAGTTTATTAAACTGTACCATAACGAAACATAAATTACCTTCCCTTAACTTTTTATATGCGCTGTTTACAAACACATACTTATTTGTAAAGGTGACAAACGGTTGCACCCACTGTATTTACTATGTATATACAAGGAATCGAGTGGACGTTCGGTTATTATCGGTTGATTGGTGTGCGTGTACTATTGTTCGCGCGTAATAGTACACGCACACCGATCAACCGATAATAACCGAACGTCCACTCGATTCCTTATATGTACAGCGGGTGCAACCATTTGTTACGCTTTACTTATTTGTGTTTAGGTTGTTATTGCTAATACTAGACTAATCCAAATTTTAGAATGAGCAATACATCTAATTATTTACCTACAGATATTTACTAATATTAAATATATAATTCTTTGTACTATATATTAATGTATCTGATGTTTCAAAGTAATTGAATCCAATTATAAAATGAGAATCTTTAAACTTTTTCAGAGGCGAGTTCGGGTATTCGTTCGGAGTAACGCCATTTACTCCAAATACCCTACTCGCGCTCTTTCGCGTTCGGGAATGTCATAAAGTTACCCCATCCATTCGTTTAAGAGTATAGGTTGAGTGATCCACTCTTGCTCTACTCCCAATCCCTTCCACGTGCTCTGTACTCTTAATCTGCCCCGAACGAATACCCGAACTCAGCTTAGATACAACTTACAGTTATAAATTTATTTTTGGAATTTAAAAATGAAAATTTAGAAATATGTATTATTTACTATGATTGCGTGATTTTATCATTATTTATTTATAAACGTTGATTGTGTGTAAAACACATCCCTTTTCTAGATTTAATTATATGCTTTATCATTCGCAATACATCCACAGAACCGCATACAGGACATTTCACCCACTTAATTCTGGAGAATGTGTTTACTTCCAGTTCCCAAATTCTAAAGAAAGGTAAGGTTGTCTGAAATTAATCTAAATTGGATATACATCACATGGTAGGCGGTAACATCCAATGTACCCACCACAATAGTCTTTTTTCTATTAGACACACAGCCATTAAATCAGGTTTCGTTGCCAACGGGTATATTATTAAAATGGTTATTTAAGAAAACGTTTTACAAATGTTGAATCAAAGCGAACAAAAATAAGGTTTTCTGAATTGTAAATTAGCTGTTATATTTAAAACAATATCAAATTAAACATTGACCTGGATTTATTGATTGGCACATTATTCAGAATTTAAAGACGATTAACTTTAAAATTGTTTTTTCACTGTGCAGATAACTAATAAATACGTAATAGCCTCTAAAGTGGCGTTCACATAGTGTACCTAATTAAAAAATATCTAATTTCTGGAGCTTTACATTGGGTCGATGAATGTTTAAATAGTAATAGTTACGATATGTGTTTGTACACAGTTATGCCATTTTTCTTTTTGTTTGGGTTGACTTGAGTAAGCACTACTGTTGTGTAGTAGCGCTTATTATTATTATTAATGCAAAGATTAAGGTATAGCGCAAAAGTTTGCACACTGTAAATTAATGCGACCGTTCACGCAGCGGGGTAGTGCAGAATTAAGAATTAGTGCAGTGCGAAACTATACACGCGTCAATCTTTGAAACTACTGCAGCGCTGCGTCAATACTTCCTACATTTATTTTGAAATTTGTGTGTCATAATTACTGCAGAAACTTTTAAACATGCTATGTAACATTTTTATGTAATTTCGCGTATTACAAATGAAATTATTAATATTAGGTTAATAAGAAAGCAAATCATTGGTGTCAGTTGTCAAATTAGTGCGGAATATTACACTATTTTTGCTCTAATTCTTACACTAATTTCACGCTACCGTATGTGAACGTAGCCTAGTTGAATGTTACACTGCGAGATTATTACACGCAGCATTTTTTTATTTAAACGTGATCTTCCTAAATAAAATTCATTAGAGAATATGAGAATTATCAAAAGAAGGATTATTCTAATGATTAAACCTGGCATAATTGGTCTTCTCGACAGAATCGGTCTCATGCATAGATAAAATAACTAATGGCAACTCAATGTTAAAAATATGAGGCTCAAAATGCCCCCTAGTATTTCATCGGAAACTATACATGTAGGGGTTGCAGTGGCTATTTTATTTTTTTATTGAATTAATAAAATTAAAATTCCATTAAGCCTACATTATTAGGAGACCGCACATTAAATCCGCTTATTTGAACGCAATATCTTACGAAATTGAGGGGTGGGAAAATATAATCCAATGTTTCCATACATACAAAAAATATTTGCGTCGTGCAAAGAAGTCGTTCAATCATTTTGATAACTATTCAACCAAAATACACAGAGAAATATCATATAAAACATCTAATTAACCACTACACTTACATCATTGTCTCTCATCGATTAATGTTGTAATGTAGCAACTCACATTCCAGCAACTGGATACATCATCATATCTTATTTCCGAATTATTCTTTGTCTTTAAATTACATGCGTAACATGTATTTCGAATATTTAAAGATAAAATATCTTTCATTCCACAATTTAGACCAGTAGAACTACAACTTCTCTTACATGAAACCCATCGTAAGTAAAACAATAAAATAAAGACTAGTAGTCATCATTACGGATTTATTGGTATCACAAAACAATACTGTAAAATCGTTAATTTCTCAGAGTGAAATTTAAATATCAAATACAAGTACAACAGCTTGGTTGACCTTACTATTTACAATAGTATAACATCATTTTACCCAAAATGTGTTAAAGAACATATAAATTAATAGTACATACATAAAACTAAAAACAAATTTCGATGACACATTCATAAATATAGCTAAAAACTAAAAACACATACACTACCAGCCATTGAAGTTAGGACAACTATTAGAATTTTAAAAGATGGAATTTTTTCAATATCCAATACCTTTAAAAACTTCTACAACAAACAAACCGACGATTGACGGCGCCCGAAATCGCAGCAGAAATCAACAGGGGACGCGAACGAACGATTTCTGTAACCACCACTAAACGCCGCTTAAAAGAAGCCGGTATTTACGGTCGCGTTACAATAAGAAAATCGTTGCTGCCTCGTGGTAACCGCCAAAAACGACTATAGTTGGCCGAAAATTATAGGACGAAAACTTGGGGAAATGTTCTTTGGACTAAGGAATCCAAGTTCGAAGTGTTTGGTCAGTCGTGAGACGAACGAAAGACAAAAAGAAAACTCGGTGTACTAAAACAGTAAAACACGGTAGTGGTTCAGTGATGGTTTGGGGTTGTTTTAGCAGTGGGAGGACCGGAGATCTAGTAAAAATTGACGGTATTATGCACAAAGAAAATTATAGACGAATATTAGAAGAGAACGCTGCGACATCCCAATTGCGGTTAATTGGGGAGAAGTTCGTGTTTCCGCTCGATAGCGACCCCAAACATACAGCATGAATTTGTAAAGATTATATAACGTCTCAGGCAGAAGAGAACGTTCTACAAATCATGCCCCGGACCCCGGAGAGTCCGGATTTGAACCCCTTCAAATTACTGTGGGATGAGCTCGACAAACGAATACAAAAAATCTGTCCATTTTCGAAAGAGCGCCCGTGGCGACTTCCCCTAACTGAGTGGAACAATATTTCCGGTGAAATTCTAACCAAACTAACAGAACGCATGCCACGAGTGGTCCGGGGAGTGTTACAAGCCAAAGGAGGCTACTTCGATGCGCAAAAGATATAACCTAATATTTTAATGAGAATGTTTTGTTTTATTTCTTGTTATTTCTTCTTCTTATTTGTTTATGTTTTTATTTCTAACAATAAATTTTTATTTTCTTTTGCATTATTATATATATAGTTTTTATTCACGTTTGCAATAATTCACTAGTTGTCCTAACTTCAATGGCGGGTAGTGTATGAAATAGAAGTATATAGAACACATGAAGTCAAATGTAAATAGAAACATAGCCAAGTGGAAAGAACTAATATAGTTCATTCGAAGACAACTCTGAAATTACAAGTCATAAGGCATTTCAAAGTTGAATAAAGCAAATCAGTAGCTACAACAGCTGTTAGTCAAGCTACTATATCCAATCCATATCGACAAATTTTATTTTGAAGATATTATAGGTTGATAGACATTGTTCCTATACAGGATGATTCAGAAATAACTCGCAATCCATAAAAGGCAATTAACTGTTACGGAATAGAAGCTAAAATTCCCTATAATTGTAGGTTAGGTGTTTTGCAAAGTTTACGTTTAGCAAATTTTCGATTACAGACCTGTACACTACACACTTATATTTAAAGTGTGACAAACGGTTGCACCCGCTGTGTTTACTATGTACTGCAATCGCCACGAGTGATAGCGAGCGGTGGGAGTAAGTTCGCGCAACAGTAGGCGGGTACAACGGATTCAGCATTGGCTCTGCATAAAGTTTCAAAATACCATTGGCGTAACAATTAATATTTAATAAAATAAAGACAGAGATAAAAGCGAACGTTCGTAATTAATTGAAAAAACATATTATTTTAATTATTTTTGTTAAATAAAACACATTCTTCAATAGTTTTTATTGACAGAGCAAGTGTATTTTTTTAAATAAATCTTATTTATATCTTTTTTTTAAATAAATGAACATAACGCCTAGTACACAAATTATCTTTTGCGTGATTGGTTATTGGTCTTGAAAAGGAGCGTTTCTTTTGCGAAACAAGAGGGAAAATTACATAAAATGATGGAGGTATCCACCATTTACGTGAATATACGCCAATTGAAATTTCTAAGCAAATCAAAATTCTGCATCTCTTCTCGGATACGTATAGCGGCACCAAAGATTCGTTGGCGGAGCTCTTCTATTGTTGCAATTCCATTTCTTCTATCGCGTGCTAAATACTTCATATAGTCCCATAAAGAGTGCAAAATATTTAACTCCGGGCTACCTGCAGACCAGGATCTAGGATCATCGCGTGCAATCTACCATGGTTATGTTACGTTAAAAAAAACGCACATCACCTGACACATGAAGTGGTGCTCCATCATGTATAAACTACAGCTGATCATGAATTGCCAGAGGAACATTTTCTAATAATTGTGGCTATGTACTTTCCAAAAAGTTTACATACGATTGTGCTGTTGTAATCTATGAAGTCCCGACGAAAAAGTAGCTCTATCTCTTAGCATCTGCACCGTTTCTTTTGTAGAATCCGTTAAGGTGTTCGTCGAGTTGGAAACCGATTTTCCTAAACACTTATTTCTGTTACGTTCCCTCCTGTTTGGCCACAAATGAAAATTATATCAAATAACTCCTAGGTAAACTGCGACATATTGTACCAAATAACTACACAAGTGCACCATCACCACCGACCACTGAACCTACTACCCCGCATTCGAATACGAACATGTACAGGCACGCATTCGACCATTAGAATTTGACATTGAAGTTTCTTTTAGTTATACGAATCAATACTGTTTCCTATTTATTAAGGTGCATATATAAAAACAAAGATGTATACAGGATTAAATCCTTTAGAGAGCAAAGAGAGAGCATCAAGCTCTCTTCTTTTTCGCCACACTTATCCAATCAGTTTTCATCTTGCATTCTATAATGCCCTTAATTTCTTAATGAACGCTTAAAAAAACTGTTTTCGTTGTCGCTGAAGAATATTCCTTTAGAACAAATTGTTATGTCCTTAGAATTTACAAATTTTACATTACACACAACTCTTACAAATAACTGCATGACTATTTCCGATAAAATATGTAAAAATAGGGATAATTGCTGCAATAAAATGTAAACATTTCACCTTATTTCATCGTATCTGTAATGTCAAACAACCTCTTACAATTGGTTCAACAAACGGGTCACATACACGTAATTCAAATATTTTAGTGGGGAAAAATTAAGTAATTCGTAGATGAGAGATGAGGGATATCCGCCTTATTTAAGGACATTGTGACAAAAAAATCCAAAACGACAATTGACGAATATTCCTTACAATTTCAGCTACATACACATACATAAGTTTTAATGTCTCAACGACCTTCTGGTGTATAATTGGACTGTATTCCTAAAAGATTTACAGTTCGATTATGCACCAAAATCTTTTTTGTGTCGTTAAGTTAAATTAACAGATGAGAAAGTGCTTTAAGACCTCACTGTAATTTTACACCGAACTAATAATTCATTAGGGATGGAATTATAATTACTTGATTCGATTCGCATCGATTGAAGTAACCGACTCGATATCGTTTTCGATATCGACGACGTCATGTTCACAGCACATTCGTAGCATTTTTGTTTGCATAAGTGGTTTTGTGTAAATTGGTCAAAATGTTACCAATGTTGTTGGTAGTAAATTTAGCACAATAGGCAACATGACAAAAAAAATTGATCTAGACTGAAAAGTTCAAATCAACATAAAATAAATCGATCTTTTATTAGCTTTAATGATAATTTTTAACTAGTAGGACATAATGAAATGGTTTTATTTTGTTTTTGGTAATACTTCATGTCCTATTCAGGTCTATTTCACTACCACAACAAATTTCTCGAAGAATTTTAACCGCAAATCTTACACCCTCAACGTCTTTCCACACGTCCAACGAAGCTGTTACTACATACGATAGGACTCGAGATCAAATTTGAATGGAACTTCCGTTTTTAGACCGTTCGACTAGTGTCGTATCGAATCAAGTAATAAGAATACCACGGCAATAGTAATGATTATAATTTACACATACCATTTTAGGAAAAAAGTACAATGTCATTACCTAAGATTACGTTGTGTGCGTTTTTGCATGTCTATTGAGATCATTAGCTCTGGCGTAACGTTTATCGCATACATTACAACCGAACGGTTTTGCAGTTGCGTGGGTTATACCATGTTCCTTTAAATCACTGCTAGTAACAAAAGATCTTTCACACACAGAACACATGAAATTTTTTTCACCGTTATGTCTCTTCATATGGACGGCTAAACAGCTTGACTGTGCAAAGCCTTTATTGCACACCTGACATATATAGGGCCGCTCTCCAGTATGGGATCTCCTATGCACGATCAAGGTACTTGAACCATTAAATCCTATAACATATTAAACATCAAAAAGGTGTATTGTTTCTTTTATTTTCGAGGAAAAACTAGATGATATAACTACTTTACAAAACTTCTGTTTTCTACGAGGTGCATTCAAGTTATAATACCTCCAATTTTTTTTCTCACTAACTAATCACACGGAAACTATGAAACTTGTGTCACTTCTCGACGTATTCTCCCTGCAGCCGTACACATTTTTCACAACGTCGACGCCATGATTCCATGGCCGCTGCGAACGCTTCTTTAGGAGTCTGTTTTGACCACTGGAAAATCGCTGATGCAATAGCGGCACGGCTGGTGAATGTGCGGCCACGTAGAGTGTCTTTCATCGTTGGAAACAGCCAAAAGTCGCTAGGAGCCAGGTCAGGTGAGTAGGGAGCATGAGAAATCGCTTCGTCTGTCAGCATTCGTGGCACCCACCTGGAGGACACTTTTCGCATTTTCAGGTCGTCATGCGGGATTGTGTGCGCAGATCCCACGGAAATGCCAACTTTCTTCACTGGCTCGATCATGTCGTCAGACCGGCTTGTGCGAAGCCGAGATTGTCTTGGTTTGTTGTCACACGACGTTCTGCCTTCTTTGAACTGTCGCACCCACGAACGCACGTTAGACACATCCATGACACCAACACCACATGTCTCACTCAACTGGCGATGAATTTCTATCGGTGTCACACCACACAAATGGAGAAAACGAATGATTACACGCTGATCTTGTAATGAAAACGTCTCCGTCTGAAGTATCAAAAACAGTTCTCACTCTCGCCGCTGCCGCTAAAGGTTCTATGTGCCGAACAGTGCTGCCATCTCTGTCACGCATTGACAAAGAGTGCCCGCTTATTTTAAAACAAACCGCATGTTTCTATCTGTTTCCAGTTCTGAGAAAAAAAATCGGAGGTGTTATAACTTGAATGCACCTCATATGTGGTTTTAGTTTGTACACTACAATGGTCATATAATTAATAACCCTATATTTTTAACAAATGTTTCGTTTACTGTATGCTGGAATAATTTATTAAAATTAGAATACAAACTAAAACACAAGAAAATATTTAATTTACATCCCTTGGACGATATATAACAGGGTGAGTTATCTCTGAGAGCCTGGAAGACTGTGCCTTTCTGAATAAATTTTCTTATTGTGAAATCTGATTGGGGCAATGACAGCCAGTGGTAACGTGTATGGGAGGTCAAGAACAACGCTTCGATTTCTTTGTGAATTTATTTCTCAAGTACAATGTACACACGATATGCAACGGAAGCACACGACGGAATCGAAGCCTTGTATTTTACCCCCATTACGTCACCACCAGCAGCCACTCGATTTGGGACATGATTTAAAATTATATTGAAGCGTACTGCGTGTCTCATAAGTTCGTTGCTACCAAGTTTTTTTTAATGAAACACTATACAGTGTTCCTCCCCCTCCCCACACGCTAACTTTTGAACGGCAGAAGCTAGCGTTTTTAGGAAAAACAGGTCGATTTCTATTTTTTGGGAACTAACTTTACCGTTATTGGCAGTTCAATTGTTTCCGGTCTCACCGGAAGTGACGTCAACTTTTTTACTTAGGACTCACTGTATATTATTTCACCGTTGAATTCCAAAAAAGTAAAAAGGTACTATTGTCCAAAAATTAAAGGCTTCACAGTTATTAAGGTTTCTTTGAAAAAGTCGGCATTTACAGAAAGCGTTATTTATCCAGAAGAGCACATTAGACAGATGATTTTTGGTACCCAAATTAGTCATCAGGCTTTTCCATTTACATTACAATATTAGCTACGCGGCAAATAAGAAATTGTTTGAACACCCTATATATTATTACATATTTGGTTTCTCCGACTAAAAATAAACCAATATAATATGGATTTCGTATGTTTATTTCTATTCAAAGATGGATTCAAAGATATTTATAATTTTATCCTCAATCCCCTAAATTTAACCCTTTCCAGTCAAATTATTCCATTTGGAATCACAAAAGATTTCTGTATATTTTTTTCAATATGATTCCAATCGGAGTAATTTTTTATGTATCTATTATAATAGTTTCATATTATATTCTTAAAATAAACGTTTCTAATCACTTATGTTCACTCTGTTAATCATAGAAAAAAATACAAACAATTTTTGGTAACAAAATAATTTGGGCTGGGAAAAGTTAAATGCATTTATTTCCTCCAAAATATCCAAAATACAAAAACATTTTAGCATCATTTTCTACAAGAGCATACATGGTTTTACCTAGACATTGTATTAAAACGCCTTCGAAATGTGCAGGCTGTTCAGTATTGAACACCAAACTTTGCCGAATTCAAACACCAGAAACGTAATGTTTTTAAATAGCACCATACATCTTTTCTGCGACCAATGTATAGGAAATTTACATCTCTAAAATGTTTAATGATGCATATGTTTAACATTGAAAGTAAAACGGATATTTATAGTTGCACACGAGTTTTGCATTTAGATACTGCATGCAAATGGTTTCTAGTGTAAGTATTGTTAGGTTAGCATGACAATAAAAATTTTAAGTAGCTGAAATAAATTACATAAAAAAGAATTAATACATGATTTATGTATGAAATTAAGGATAACGCAAGTATTCCGGAGTGCAACACTTATAGTATAAGTCAGGGGTTTCCAAACTTTATCAGTCCACGGCGCACTTACAACTTTAATACTTTGTTCCGGCGCCCTTTTCAAAATATGTGTACAATGACATAAATCAGGCTCAGAAATCAAAACAACTCCTAAGATAAACCTCACAATGTGAAGCTCACACGAAATAAATGGTGAAAACCTTCAACGACAAGTAAGTTAATGTGACTGGTGAGCTTGCTGATCGCCACACATTTTTTCAAAATGCGAAATACGGATTGACACTGCAACTTTCATTTCTCGCTCCACATCGATTTTTGAGCGATATTAGTTTTTTATTACGGCTACAGCTGAAAATCCGGCTTCGCATAAATAGGTTGTCGCAAAGGCAATGAGGATCCTTACAGCTTTTGAACTCAGAGTTGGATATTCATTTTTGATTGATATCCAAAACTCCACTAAATCGGAAGAAGCAAATTTTGTTTTCAGGCTGTTGCCGCAAGAGAGTTCAATTAGACTCTTCTTCCTGCGAAGTGAATTCTGGTGGAGCTTGAGCACGGAGAGGATCTTGGATCCACGCAAATCCCTCGACATTGTCTTCCTCAAAGTATTTTGCAAATCAGTCAGTGAGCTTTGAGAGGTGTTTCTTGAAAAGGGACAGCATGTCTTGTGAAACGACTTTATTACAGGCCACGTATTTGTGCAATTCAAGGAAACAATGTTGACCGCCATCCTCATTGATTTTTCTTATCCACAACTGCAGCTTTATCTTAAACGCCGCAACCTTCTCAGAAGTTTCAAAATATGCATGTTATTACCTTGCAGAGACAGATTGAAGGCATTCAACTTGTCAAATATATCGCACAAATGCGCTAGTTTCAGCAAAAAGTCGGGTTCGGCAAAGTACCTGGAGTTTTCATGACCTTCCTCTTGTAGAAAAGTGTGAATATCTTGACGTAGCTCGAATGCACGGAATAAGACCCACATGAAAGCCACCGTGAACTGCAGTAGTATAGCAGGGCCATGTGTTCAGCTCCCATGTTCACCCATAGCTTTTTGAAGAATCTTGCTTTCAGTGTCCTAGTTTTTTTGTAGTTTACTACGTCTATGACACGTTCTAATATGAAATTCCATTGAGAGCTCATAGACTTTGATGCAAGCGCTTTCCTATGGATGATGCAATGAGTCCACATAGGATGCAGTGCTTTGCTGCGAATAAGCGCTTGCAATACTCCATAGCGACCAAATATTGATCGAGCTCCATCAGTACACATATCGATGCACTTTTCACAATCCAAATCATTTCTGGTTACAAACGTGTCAAGCATCTCAAATAAGTCTTGAGTCTTTGCGCTTCCAATGATGCTTTTGCAGAACAGAAGGTCTTCAACGATAATGTTATCATCCAGGAAGCGTACATAACAAATAGGGTGTGCGTCTTTGTTACTGTCAGTAGCCTCATCAAGTTGCAGACCAAATTCCGTGCCTTTCATTTTCTCTATTAATTGATCGTTGAGATCCAGAGTTATATGATGGACTCTTCGACTAATAGTGTTGTTGCGCAAAGGAACCTTTGAAATTAATTTTCCCGCCGATTCTCCAAAGAATTCACGAGATTTTTCAACCATGTTAGACTGATTGGTCTCGAGATGTCGCTTTAGCTTACTTGGGAGCATACACTCGGTCGCTAGAACTTTTAAACAGAGTACACACTACCGTCTCTTCATTGTTTACTTCTACTGAAGTAAAGCCAAAATTAAAATAGCTATCATCATATTTACGATATTTCCGTTTCTTTGCTACCCCACCACTTGTCGATGCTTGGTCACTCTTGAACTGTCGACTTGCTTATTTAATAAAAATCTTTCCATTTTCCTATGACTTTACGAAAACACAAAGTGACACACTGAAACGCTCCTCTGGTAGCGGGCGTCTTAAAACCGTTTACTTTTCTTCTCAGATGTTTACTCTTCGATTGTACGTTAAGAAAAGTGGAGAACAGCTTTTACAAACGTTTGCCCGTATATAGAAATGGAAGGAAGGAATTTGGAGCATTCACTGTAGATAGATAAATAAGTAGATAGCTATTAATTATTACAATATAAATTACAATACAGGTTATTAAGTTTGTTCATAGTGTACTTCGGTTGTGTTACATGTTGTTATTTTTTTTAGATTTGTTTTGATTTTAAATTTATGCTTTATGTTTACATCACTTGTTAGCCTGTATGAATTTTTATTAAAATATTGTTTCCCTCGTTTTTTTTCTGTAAACAGATGCATTAGCATTATAATCTTTTTTTCTAATTTCTGCATCAGTGGAATAAATGTTAGTAGCAGTAGCATCAAATCTTCGCTTTAATTTGACAGATGGTTGTGGATATCATCAGTCAGAGCAGCATCCTGCTAGCTAAAGTAGACCATATTTCTACCACTTTTTCTTAATACATTAATTATATCAAATCCGTATTATATTTCTAGATGGAGAAAATGAAAACGTAATAATATATAGAGCGTTCCATTTAAAATAACAAAGTGGGTGCCCGGTTAGCTACTTATCTATCACCATGTATACACAGAAATATTTTTGAAAGATACTCTACGATGTCTATTATGTCATCCGAAAGTTTTAGCTTCCTACTATTTACAATTTTACAATTCTAGAAGGTTGGGATCCCTGTATATCCGGAGGTATCGTGAGAAGTATAACGGTTTTATTTTGTTTCTTGAGATCTGCATCAGGTGTAGACGATCTGAAGAGAGTTTATGGGATATGTTTTTGAAATAAAAAAAGTGCAAGTATATGTATACAAGATACAAAACTAAAACCAAATAAATTTACTATTATTTTTACTATTTATTGCTGTAGGCAATTATTGCCTGATTCACTATTTCATTAAAATATTCTACCGTACCTTTGTTGCATATATCACAGATGTGTGATTTTTCACCTGTATGTGTTCTCATGTGTTTTGTCAATTCATTTGATTGACAAAATGCTTTTTGACACACGCAACACACGTAGGGGCGTTCTCCGGTGTGAGTTCTGATATGAGCTATTAAATTGGAACTTGTAGAAAATGCTTTTGTACACATATTGCACTGGTGTGGCCTTTCACCTGCAATACGATTAAAATTAGCTAGACAAAACGTTGATATGCCATGGCAAATGGCACGAAAATGTGAAATATATAGTAAAACTGTAATAGTAATGAAATAAATAAATAGTAAAATGGTAATATTAATGTACACATTATATGTACACGGTACGGTAAATGTGTGGAATTGGCAGTGGCGTAGCTACACCCACGCAAGCCCACGCAATGCGTAGGGGCCCTAGACGCAAGAGGGTCCAAAGGGCCTTCCGATCTTCTATGTTTTTACTCCTGTTATGATAAATAAATCTTTGCATGGGGGCCCAAATTTGGTAGTTACGCCACTGGGAATTGGTTTAATATTTTAGTATATTTGGTGTTTCGGAGTGATATATAGAATTAATGAGCCTTACATCAGCAATTCCAACTGTTTATTTTTCTGGTTTCTTTGAGTACAACGCCATTTTTTCTGTATTTAATGGTCTGTTAGATTCTCTAAATAACACTATAAAAATTTTAGTACTTTACATAAGACATTTTTTGAGAAAAATGCAATTGATTGTACTTATACGTCTTTGCCATAAAATCAGAATTATATAAAATTTTTTTAGCACTTGTGTTCAAAATTGAGAAAAAATAAATAATGCTACAATTTGTATGGGAAATAATAATTTAAATATTTTTAAATAAACATAAAAAATAATTTAAAAAACACAAATTACACTGTCCAACAATGAAATTTTCTCCAATATGTTATTAGGTGATTTTTGTCTTTTTATATGAGGAAAACACGAAAATAATATAGGTTTTGCTCTATCACCTACCTGTCTTGAGTACCATGATACGTATGCTATTTATTGGGCAATAAATCATACCAGTAAATCTCCTTTGCTCTCCAATGCTTTAATTTGTTTATAAAATTGTGTACATATATAATTATATATGTACCTATCCTTATAATTATATCAATTAAGGCCAATAAACCTGGCCCTTTTCTCAGAACCTGCAGGTAGTAGGTAACAATCCGTCCGTCTTCCTTGGGATAAGTCGATAGGCCAGATCAGGCTGCTATTTAGTTAAATGTTAATCGTAGAAAAGAAGACAGTGTACACGAGTGCTTATTTACAGTTTTGCATTTTACATTTAAAATTGTGTGATGTCTCATCGGCAGTGTAAGACGTCTGCAACTTTATTTTGTTATGTGTGTGGAGGGTTTACAACAAAATCGCAACAGAAGAATATAAGTGCACTCATTATGAACGCGTACGAATTATATTTTGGCTGCAAAACAGGCGATCAGGATAAGAGCTGGAGCCCTCATGTGTTGCACCAACTGTCAAAGAAGTTTAACCGGATGGCTTAAAGGAACCCACAAATCAATGCCGTTTGCTGTACCAATGATATGGAGAGAACCAAAAGACCATGTAAATGACTGCTACTTTTGCGTTACTAACGTAGCAGATTTCTCATCGAAAAATAAACATGCCATTGCTTATCCCAATTTGGAGTCTGCTATTCGGCCAATTCAGCACGACGATTCATTGCCGGTCCCTAAACTTCCAAAAAAAGTGGATTCTAGATTAACCCTCAACCTTGCCAAGTACATCGAGTTCTTCTTCTGAAGATACACATGATGCCGATTTTACCACAGTAGAAAAATATCCTCATTTGATTTCACAAGGCGAGTTGAATGACCTCGTAAGAGATTTGCAACTGACCAAAGATCAATCCGAACTTTTATCTTCCCGACTGAGTGGCTGGCATCTTTTACAACCCCATGTAAAAATAACGTATTCTAGAAAACGTACTTTTCAATTTTCATCCTTCTTTTCACAAAGTAATGATTTGGTGTACTACAACAATGTAAGTGAACTGATGTCTCAACTAGGAAGAGAGCACGTGCCCCAGGAATGGCGTCTGTTCATAGATTCGTCTGAACGGAGTTTAAACGCCGTACTTCTGCATAATAGAAATATATATCCCTCGGTACCAGAGGCCTATTCTACACACATGAAAGAAACCTACGAAAACATGGAAACCCTTCTTGAAGCTTTAAATTATACAAGGCACGGTTGGCAGATCTCGGCTGTGCTCAAAGTTATAGGAATGCTAACGGGAATGCAGCCTGGTTTCACTAAGTATTGTTACTTCCTACGTGAGTGGGACAATAGAGACAAAGAACACCATTATGAAGTAAAGGATTGGCCTGTAAGAACAACACGAGAGCCTGAAGTAAAAAGGGTGAAATATCCACCGCTTGCTGATCCTTCTAAAGCAATATTACCATTACATATAAAACTGGATTTAATAAAAAATTTCGTTAAGGCAATGAACAAATCAGGAAAAGGATTTCAATATCTTAAGGAGAAATTTCCAAAATTAAGTGAGGCGAAAATCAAGGAAAGAATTTTTGTAGGTCCTCAGATTCGTAATTTATTTTGAAGAAACTTTGGCACCGGTGGAGAAAATAGCATGGAGTACCTTTAAATTGCTTTGCGAGAATTTCTTAGGAAATTATCGGGCTGAAAACTATAGGAATTTAATAGAAGACTTATTAGACGGATACAAATCGATGGGATGTAACATGTCTCTTAAAATTCATTTTCTTCATTCCCATTTGGACTTTTTCCCTGCGAACTTGAGAGATGTCAGTGATGAACACGGTGGAAGGTTTCATCGAGACATATTAGAAATGGAGAAACGGTACCAAGGGAAAAGTGCAGTGAATATGCTTGCCGACTACTGCTGGCAACTGTTTACAGATGTTCCGGAAGCTACTTATAGCCGAAAAATAATAAAAAAAAAACATTTTAGAGCATGCAAAACTGCAGTTTTATATAGTTTTTGTAAATTTCGTAACATTACAATGTTTTAATAAACCTCTGCATTTTTTATGTTGTTTTTTGTTGTGTTAGGGATCACTTTCCCCTATTAGTTTTGAATCTAATATATAATAAGAAATTTTGGTACCTCAGTTTGCGTCTTTAAATATAAAATTTTTAATATATGCTTCTAAAAAGTGTTACGTGATGGAGCAAAACAGACTTTATATTTGAAAACAGCATACTCAACATATTTAAAAACACCCATTTTTACTTCGGAGAGCAAAAAAAAATTCTTCATTGTTGGACAGTGTTATTGCCCGTTTACTCCTTGAGAGTAAAGTCGTTACTTCAAATTTTCTAAAATAACATTAAATGAAACAACAGGTTATTTCTTTTCTTATGCGACTTAAATCTTCTGAATTAACAAATCTTTGTCTTTAAAATGTTTTTGGATTTTCTAAAACGTCCAGCTTAATATTTGGATTTATTTCTTCATTTGACCTAGTTTAGGGATGTGCAAGTGCCCTACGCCAATTAACACTTCCAGTCCCCCTAAATCTTTGTAAAGTTTTTGATGCTAGACATTTACTGGCAGCAAAGCAAAGTAAACAATTCGACAGGTCTATGACATCGACATCCATACCCAAACTTCAATAGTGTTTCTATATGTTCTCTTTCAATTTATTAAAATGTATATATTGCTAATATATTTTGGCTTCCGTCGATAAACTATGAATTCTATAATTTTCCTTGGAATTTCCGACGTAATTAATTAAGGAAATTAAAATTATGTCCACGGCGAGGAATCGAACCTCGCATCCCCTGCTTGCCGGGTAGGCGCGTTAACCACTACACCACGAGGGCTATGCAAGATTCTTTAATGCCTATATGTTATATTTATCTGCAAATATATCACAATATTTCGACAGACAATTTTTAAATTTACATGCCAAGTACACTAATTTAATTAATATATTTGCAGATAAATATAACATCAATGCATTAAAGAGAGAGTGAAGCTTGCATAGCCCTCGTGGTGTAGTGGTTAAAGCGCCTACCCGGCAACCAGGGAGTACGAGGTTCGATTCCTCGCCGTTGTAACGTAATCATAGTAAACAAGGTGAATGATTTAACAAATGCTAACACTGCTCTACGATGTCAATGCATTAGAGAGTAATGTCCGCATATTGAACTTTAGCATCAACAATCGAAGACGCTTACCCAACGAAAAGGTAAAACATAGTGAAGGAAAGTTTAATTGAATTAATATACAGTTAGATATAACATGTAGATGTAAGACAACATACATACATACGGTTAAATAAAACACCTTAAAAATGAGTTGTTGAAACATCTTGATAATTCATTGCCCGCCTGGAAAATTTATCCATTTCACGGTGACCTAATTTTAATTTCCTTAATTAATTACGTTGGAAATTCCAAGGAAAATTATAGAGTGTATATATAGCAGTTTAGAGAATAGAACGTCTTTTAACACCTCAACCCGGGAGCAATTGTACCTCTCAACTTTGGTAATCACGACCAACGTGAATGGAACTTTCCGTGATCAATGGCGTGTCGGTTGATTCAATCGCAGAAGTCGTCTTTAACCGTTTTCTTAGAAATGAATACAAAAAATTCTTTTGAAACTAATTAGAAAAATATATATTTGAGTCATTTTAGAGGTCATATGCCTCATTGAAATAAATTTATTAACATTTGTTCTATACAAAAATAATTTTTAAGGCAATAAGTACATTAAAAACAGCAACAACAGATTTTAGGAGCTTTTTTAAAAGCACAAGTGGTTAACTAATCGCGTTACCAAGCTATCGCAAATTTTTAAAATCTGCTCTATATTGAGATGCAGTTTTATTTGTCGTACGTGGTTAAAAATGCTTTTCAACGGCTTTGTGGTTCAGAATACCATGTTTTCTGATATTTTACACATAGTTATATTGAAGTTTCGTAAGCAATTTATTAAATCATATTCTTACCTCTCAACTGACCCAAGTATAAAAACTAAATGAAAGTTGTAAAAAGAAAAGAGTAATTATTCTAGTACCAATATTATTTGCTAGACAAACAAATGAAATTAATGAAAAAAATTATGTGAGATAGTCAACAAGATTAGCTCCTCAACGATTACGTGGCATATATTGGGTGCAGGTTCAATGATAAGTTTTTTTTTCCAATTTCGTAGCACTCTGTGGGGTAATTTACCAACTACTGCAGGTATTAACTGGACTCAAACTGTAGCCCGATTTTCTTTTTTCGGAAATGATTTTTAAATTACCCATTATATATCTGTATTAATAACCACAATAACGAAAAAAGAAAATATCTACTATTCTCATCTTTACTTCTAAAGATGGCCTCACATTCACTGCTCATACTTGAAATCATACATCAAATCTCCTATTACTCAGTGTTATTCCATTTTTACGAGGATATTTTCAACATCCGTTAGGGGAGCAAGTAGGTGTTAATTTCTGAGTAGTCAACCCATATTATCCCGCTGTTCTATTAGATTCACATCTGATATAATAGAAAAATCATTATACAAAAAACAAAATTTCAGAAAAAATTATGTCCAAGTATACAAGGTGTTTAGTTTCCGCTGAGCACGATACAGGTTTGGTTTTTTTAATGAAACACCTGAACATTGTTACATTTTTCGGTTTATTTTAGTTTTTGAGATAATTTAGATAATTTGAGATTTTTTGTAATTTTCGCTGTTTTTACAGTCCGATATTTTAAACGTCTTATACGCTAGGATTTACGATTTAAATTTTATTCGATTGAGTATTTCTTGAAGTTCTCGGGAATACATGGATTTTTTTTATCATGCATGCATATCAAGATGGCCGTCGAAATCGTTACTGTGCTTGATTAAATGGAACATTTTGTATATTTCTCCAGATCTGATAGAGAAACTGTTCTAGAATATTTTTATAAACATACCTAAATGCGTCGTTCTTTAACAAATTAACTATAAAGCTGCGCAAGTCTTTTGCTAAAATTTATAGTGCGTTGCGAAGAAATACTGTAAATTTTTGTTTTTCTAAAGATATTTATTAAAATTAATCTGTAAATTTAATTTATGCATACAACTTCAACATGTATTCGAATTGAGGATCATTTTCCTTCATACATACTGCAATGTAATTCCTTGTATTTTGTTGAACAATTACAACATTTCTGTAGTAATATTTTGTGTAATATCTATGTTATGCAATGCCTTACGAAATTCATCCAGAAAGTTTTTTCATAATCATTTGTATTTAGCTAAATTGTTAAACTTTCTAAGCAATTTTCAGTATGCTTTTATTATATTTTTTACTATTGAAACCACTTACTGTGCAATGCTGTAAATAAATCTACTTTTTTTACGCTGAACTCTAATCAGCATATTTGTCTGCTTATTTTCGCCATTTATTAACTGTATCAACTGTACGTGGTTTGCTTGTTAACTTGCTAGCCGATGTGTATAGCAGAATAACGGTTACTTACGTAGATGTTAGAGTTGTACCAAAAAAGATAATGTTAACACATTAATTTTATTGAATATCTTTAGCGAAACAATAGCTTCTAGTGTTTCGTCGGAGCACTACGTTTTTAAACGAAAAACTTATCTGCGTAGTTTTAAGAAACATTCTTGAACAGTTTCCCTATGAGATTTAGGAGAAATCAGGGTGTTCCGTTAAAAAAAATTAAAATGGCATAAATCAAACATGATAACGATTTCGACGGCCATCCTATATCCTGCTTGATAGAAAAAAAATCGATGTATTGCCGAAAACTGAAAGAAATACTGAACCGAATAAAATTTAAATCATGGCCCTAACGTGTAAGACGTTTAAGATATCGGCCTTTATTATCTCAAAAACTAAGATAGATCGGTATAGGGAATATTGAAGAGGGGTTTCCGAAAACATAATAATGTACAGGCTGGTCCATTTAAAAGACCAAACCTGTATCGTTTGCAGCGGAAACTGAAGATCCTCTTCGAATATTTTTTATTTGAAAACTTTTTCTTTAAATTACTCAGGAAAGGAATTGTCTTCCACCCACTAGGTGGACACTCTGTAGATGTTGAAAACTGAAATTCCTATAAAAATACTGCAGTAAAGCGGGGTTCCCACCTATAGCATTTTAATGCAGTATTAAATAATGCATGAATGTTCTCAAACATTAAAAAATTGTTTGACCTTGAAAATGATTACATGTTCACATACATTTTTAAATGCATGTATCACTTGGCACCAACTTTTCAGTAGTGAATTTGTTTTTCGACAACATGTTCTATACCGATCGAGAGACAACAAGGCCAAAATACACGCTTTGGCTTTTTGTCCGTACTGTTTTACATGTATGATTATTATCGTTTGTTAATTTTTTTATGAACTCATAACCTCAACATTTATAAACGTTCATAAACAAACGAAGTGCTGTAAACTTAATAAACGATTGGTAGTTGAAACATGATTGGAATATCCCTAGAAAATCACTAAAGATACGGCAAGAAATGCACAATAATAGAACATATTCTAAAGCTTGCATTTTGATGCTGCATCAAAAGATGCATTAAGAAACGTACGATGCACGCGCAATTTCATGACGCATGTTGATTGCAACAACGAAGTGCATAGATGGGAAACCAGCGATTACTGAGAAGTTAACCTATTGTTATTATTGAAAAATTATCAAAATCAGATTAGCGGTTCGGGACTAAATGAATTTTCAAACCAATTCTCAGTGGTGTTAATGTTGACACCTACTATACTTTAGACAAAATTTCTTGGTCCCTAAATATAAATTTTTAATTTAATACATTCGCTGGCCATAACACTTATAAACGTTCGGTTACATGTTGCACATGTGCCTCTGATACTTTTAAGCGTTTTGTACATGTCAAACTATCTATGCTTCGAAGTAATTACTAATTATTAACCTAATTACAAGTAACTTGAGGCACTGGTCTAAACATATCATCAGATGTTGTTAATCTGCAGCTGGTGACTCAGATTAAATCCTATTGTAAGTTAATTGTAAAAAGGAATTGAACTAAATTTAGTGTTAAGCAACTTTTTTTGAGTCTATACTTTTGACAAACAGCTACAAACTTTTAAAACTCTGATAAAATTAAAATAACTGAAATATGTAGTACCAATCAACCATTATTATATTACCTGTATGTGTTCGCATATGTTTTTCTAAATCCTGAGCTTGTCTACACCCTCTATTACATACTGTGCATCGAAAAGGTCTTTCATCTGTATGCATGCGCAAATGTATCTTATAATTTCCACTGTGTGAAAATGCTTTACTACAAACATTACATTTATATGGCATATCAGGAGAATGGGTTTTCATGTGCCTTGTAAGTTTAGTTGCCGTACTAAATACTTTATTGCATGTAGGACATTGTCTATTAGAGTCATTTATGTTGTCTTTTTTAAGTTTCACATTACGTTTAATTCTCTCTTTATGGTCAGTATTTAATGGATCATCGATTTGCTGAGTCTGAATGGCTTGTTGTTGAGGAGGATGAATAATCTGTGGTTGAGCTGATATTTGTATTGGAGCAGCAATTAGTTGATTTTGTATCATGTTTGCTGGTTGCATCTGCTGCAAGGGCATCGTATATGTGCCATTATATACTTGAACTTGTCTTACAGCCTGTAAACTACAACTATTCAAATGATTCTCTGCTTGCACATTGTAATTAATGGGTATCAGTGGAGGTGGTTCAGTGATATTTCCAAAAGGATCCACAAATTTGGTTTCATCGTGAGGTAAATCAATTAATGGTGCACATTCGATAAACACACAATTTCCTGTATTATCGCTTACTTGAGGTTCTATACGAGGTTCACATTGCTGATGATGACTTTGGTCTTGTTGATTTTGTTCTTGCGGTTGTCGTAATTGTTGTTCTTGCTGGTGCAGTTCTTTATTTTCCTCAACGGTAGTTATATATTGTCTAAGTTTGGCATCTGATTTTTCACACTGCTTTTTAAACTGGAAGGATATATGTAATTTAGCTGAGCATTTGTTACAAATTTGAGCTGGTAGTCCATCGTTTTGCCATACCTAAAAACCAAAAAGCGCTTATATTTTGCAAGAAAATAAGTGTAAAATCTACCTGTACAGAAGCGCAGGACATAATTTTCTTGGACACATTAACTTTAAAAATTGACATCATTGTTGTCACTGTGCCTTCGTTTAAACACACTCTGCATATTTTAGAAAAATCCAACTTCATTTCCATCGAAAATACTTCTAATAACGAATATATTTTCTTGTGAAAACTAACCTATAACGTTTGTTGTCAAATACATTTTGCGTTTATTTGTGGTTTATTTCCGTATGATTCCCATCAGCAACAATGACCTCAAACGACGAGACGAGTTGTGAAACGATGATGCGCTTTATTCTCTTATAGTATTTGAACTTTTCTAATGCTCAGATAATAGCACTAACATTGCGATAATTTAATTTGTGCGAAAGTGAAAATATATTCAATTTACCAACTTATTTCCAATTTGTTTTTAATGTTATTAACAATAATGTTTATGCGAATGGAAGAATGTAACGTCTCTTATTGCTAATTAAGCCAATGTTAACATTTGATAAATAAAGGGGTGATTGGAAAAAACAATATGTCAAAAGTCAAATGTACCCGCCTTACCCTACACCATCAAATATACATATGGACTAACACTAAAATTTCTAACATATACTACTTTTTATATTCTTTTTTATACATATTATATAAGTGATAGGTGATAGTCCTAATTGAAAACGCTAATAAAATATAAAATCTATAATTGAATTCTCGCGTTTAAATAAAACAAAATCCGAATTCAAAGGTAATTTGAATCAGAACAATGAGAAATAGACAACTAGAATAGCTAAATAAACATCTCACAGAGAAGGTCTTTACCCATTTTTTTATTCTGTATAAAAAAATTGAACATTAATATTTTACTGTAGTAAAGTCAAACGAGTAAATAACGATTGGTACGTATTACTAATGTCGTTCGTTACAATACTAACAAGATGTAATTTACATAATTTCTTTAACCGACAAAATGAATCGCACAAGGTCAAGAAAAGCTGAGAATGTAGGATTTCGTTCTTTATATGGTAAGACGAGATCACGTTTTACAATAGTAGCCAAACCGCTTATATTTTCGCCCACTAAATAACGGTCAAAACTCAAAACATAATATGACAAACATAAAGTTTTTAATTTGTTCTAATAATACTATTAAATATTGCATGTGAAAAAAATATCTTATTTTCCGACTATAAGCAAATAATTCCATACAAGACATAATCGACTAGTATTTACATTATTGTCTATACCTTGGTGATTTTTATGCATTTCTTTATTAAAGTAAATAATATAGCAATATTACTATATTAATATAACGCTTCAAATAGTTTTATATTAGGGATTTAAACAAAAAAAACTGTTACTTGTAAAGATAATGAGGGATGGTGAGGGAAGTAGAATTGAAACAAAGAAAATTTGCTACAGGGAAGCTTCATATGTATAATGTATGGGAGACGGTAGAGATGTCATACAACAAAGAACGTAATCTTAGAGATGCTCACGGAACCTTGTATAACGACATTTAAATCTTCAATTCCGTTTATATTTACAAAACCTCATCCAATAAGAATCAAAGTTTCAAAACAAACTAGCCAATGAACAGTTGGCTTACCCCACATGTATAAAAACAGTGACCGTTTTGTCAGTATTTATAAAGGCAGAAGAACTTTCCTGGTGCATTTGTGCATTATAAAATTAGTGTAGAAGTTTATATACATTACAAGTGCAATCTCTTCAGTTACATTGCGCGTTAACACCATTTACCCGTGGGTTTTAAGAGTAAGTTTTATTAATTTTCAGTGTAAATTTGTCATAATGTTTTGACAATCGTTTTATGTTAGGCTTTATTAATTTTTGTTCGTTAAAGCTATTTATTATTTTTTTATTGCTTATATAAATATTAACTTACTTATTCCAGGTTAAAAATGGCCGAAGTTGCTACAGAAGTTTCATCCTCAGAGGGTAAGTTAATTAAAAGATGATTGGATTTATCTATATATACACTTGCCTGCTGTGGGGTCACAATAGGTTAAAGGTATTTGTCTCGTTCTCGTTAATGTAATATCTTTACACGTCTCCCTGCAATACAACGAACTTACAAAGAATTGTTTATTTCAGTTTGATTAGTGTCGATTATATTGATCGTAGATCGATTAATTCATCGGAATTCAGTTTCTTATTATTTCAATATTCGTATTAATTGTTGTATGAAATAAATTAAAAAGATAATTTTTACTTTTTTAAATTTCGGATTTTATATAGGTATATTGCACAATTATTTAGGTGTCTTTGTTTTCTCTTTTTGTTTAACATGTGCCTTGACGTCTTGACCAATTTAATACTGGAATTCGTGACAGTAAAAGTACTTAGCTTAATGACATGTAATGGCTTTAAGTTTATTGCAGTGCATGTGTGGTGTTTAAGGGAACACATACCTATTTTTAATCCTTGGCTATAAGTCCCTTTAGTTCTTGGAAAGTTTCTTATATAATAATAATACATACTTCCTGTGAAGAATTATTTCAGTTACAGGGTTGTCTAAAATGGAAGTTATAGAATGTTAATACAAAAATAAAATCTAACAGTTCTGATTTAAATGTACAAAAAAGGAAATAATAAAAATAGCGGTGTTGATTCGATTGTATTAAAATTAAGAAACTTTAATTAACAATTAATTAAAGAAATTTAATTCAATTGACAATTTGAGTTTTGAGTTTCAATATGCATTCGTTGTTTTTTTTTTATCCATAATGAAAAATAAGCAAACAATAATAATACACATATACCACCAAACCTCCAAGATGTTTAGTTTCCGTTGCACATGATACTTTTTTCAAATGGGATATCCTGCATATTACTGTATATTTAGATGTCCCTCTTTAATTCATGTCAACTTTCTTAGACACTGTGTACCTACCTCCCTTAGTTTTCAAGATAATTTGGGATTTTTGCAAAACGCCGATGTTTCTTTAACGCCCGAACGTCTTTCATCCAGAATCTGATAGAGAAGCTGATCTAGAATATTTTTTTATAAACCACATAACTACTGAAAATATTTAAACTCAATAAAAGCTTATTTTTTGAAATAAGTTTTTAAAAAATTCTTGTGGTTAGGTTTAGGGAGCGTAACAGAAAGTTATTTAATTTTTTAGCGTGAAATACAGATATATTCAAAACTAGCGACACCCAGGGGCACAACTTAATCCTACCCGCCAAAATAAATTGTATACCTAACAACCCAGCTTGCTATTCTCATTTATTTTAACAAACTATTCATCAAGAAGAGTTCATAAACGGCAACAGCTTAATCACCGTAGAACCCAGGTTGGTTTTTTTTTACTGTGAAAAAACTTATGTCTTTCATAATTAATTTGTTTAAATAATATTAAATACTTGGTGATTGCAAAATAATAGTAGGTGAATGAAAGTTGCAGATTTTATTAATAATAAAAGGCAAGGATTAAAAAAAAACAGACGAAAAACCTGCTTTTTAAATAATACTTTAAAAAATTTTATTATTATTTTTTATCATGTTAGTAATTTTGGTAATATTGTAGTATTGCTTTTATTTTAATTATGCAATCAATTTCACACAAAAAACAAAATAATGGTAATTTTCTGGGTTTAGTGCAACTGCTAGGAAAATTTGATCCTGTGATGATGGAGCACCTCCGCCGTATTGTTAATAAGAAGACTAACGTTCACTATTTTGGTAAACGTATTCAAAATGAGTTAATCGGTTTACTTGGAAGTGAAGTTCAAAATAAAATTTTGACTATGGTAAAGTTATCTAAATACTATGATCATAATCATACTCGATTGCACTCCTGATGTCAGTTACGTCGAACAGTTATCTTTAACATTGCGTGTGCAGCGCAAAAGCAAGGAAGGTGTTAATCTAGGTTTTGTCTGAATTATTTATTAATATATAAACCTATAAGAAATGCATTTGGTGGGGCGCCGAAATGAGATCTCGCACCACCTGCAAAACTTGCTAGGGCCACCCCTGGGGACACCCATTTAATATTTGCAACGTTTGCATGTGTTTTGAAATGAATGACTTGCATGATGATACACCGAAACATACTACAAAATTCCAACAGCGCACTACAAAATATTGAGGAGCGTGTGAGAAACTGACGTTTTCCATGTGGGTTCTCGAGGGTCCTTTTTAAAAGTTTTTTGTAATTCAAAAATACTTGCATATAGGTATAAGGAATTTTCATGTTCGATGGTGACTCCGTGTGAGTTATTCATAATATACAGCGTGTCCCCAAATTAACGTATGGACGTATGGAGACAGAAAATTAATGAGTTGAAATTTCACTTTTTGGGTTCAGCCATGCTTGAATAGTAAGTAATTTATGACATAATTTTATTGCCGAAAAATCAAGTATATCTTCGAAATTTACAAAAAAGGAATTTTTTCAATTAGTAAAATGTATTTTCTATGGGAGATACGATAATAGGGTTATTAAAAAACAATGTTCAGAACAATAACTTATGCCAGTACTTAGTGTGTAAGCATGGCTGAACCCCAAATAGATAAAAATTCAACTCAATAACTTCTTGTCTGCGTTACCTATCCATGCGTTAATCCAGGAACACACTGTATAGTATAAGTAAAACAGGTCTACTACTCACAATACAAAACTTTGCTTTGTATTATATATTAAAGAATTTTGAGAGTAGTAGACCTATTTTACTTATACTATATACTTACTCATTTCAAACCTACAAACGAACTAAATAAATCCTTTGGAGACCAATAAAAATAACGACATCGAAACACCTTTAGGGACCATAAAAGTGCGAGTTTTAGTTGAAGTATCTATGTATATAATCGGCACTTGGGTTGGAAAGGGGTATAACTCAAGAAAAAGCAAAATGGAGTTAAGTCGTCCACGACACTTATAAAGTCATCCTGCACCTTTGAGAAAAGTGTTATAAATCAGCGCCTTGTAAAGCTGAGTTCGGGTATTCATTCGGAGCAGATCAATAGTACAGAACACGTGGACTGGATCAGGAGTAGAGCAAGAGTGGATCACTCAAGCCATACTTTTAAACGAATGGAGTAACTCTACGACATTTCCGAACGTTAAAGAGTGCGAGTAGGGTACTTGGAGTAAATGGAGTTACTCCGAACGAATACCCGAACTTGTCTTAGGTGTGAGATATTTTACTGCGCAAAAGGAAAGAACTAATAGACTCCAGATCACGCTTGGTCACATGGTGTACATAATGTATACTGAAATCTATGTCTTAAATTCAATCTTGATATTAGCTGCTTTTTTTTTCTTTTAATCATGGGTTCATCGAAATAAAAGTAACCTTTAACGTTTCGACAAATTCTTTTATCTTCTTCAGAATTATTTTGTTTTTTTCCAAAAACGGTAATAAGTCAATTTATTTTTGTCTTTTATTATACATTTCTTTGCTTTTTTTGCTTTGTACTACTTACATAAAACAATGTCAATGCACAACAGTTTTTTTTATAAATCAATATTTTTGTTTATATTGCGTTATTTGTTTTTTTAAATGTTTAAAATGATTATTATTGCCATTTTGTCAGTTCACGAAAAGACGAATGCGAAGATCTCGATTACTAGCGACGCGACACATACGAGAATTGTTTTTTGTATAAATGTAAAAACTTTTACTATCGTCAAGTGAATCTAAGGTAAAACCTAACATACCAATGTTTCAAGTAATTTAACATTATAAAATAGGATATTAAATTTTCGATAGTGCTTCGATTCCAGTTTCGTCATTGACTATGTTTTTGTGTTTGCTGATTTGAATCATTTCTAGTATACATCTTGCTTTGTAATTAACTTCTTTATTGAGTATAGATACATACCGACATTGAAAGTGTGTCCCGTATTTATTGTATGGTTTTTTAAAGGTAGATTATTTATAATTTTAATTGTTTTGTCGCAAGTTAGGTAATGTAGTTGTTATATTGATTAACCAAAATAATGGTAATATAGCTCATGGTATTGGTGCCTTTCTAGAACGACATGTCAGTGCTGTTTTTGAAAATTAGTAGCATAAACTAAGAGGTGAACGCAATGTGAGCAGCGGGAAATAGTGCTCGGAACAACGCTGATGACGCCGAGTAGGCAGAAACATGTCAGTTGATTAGTGTTTTTTTCCTCTGCTCACATTGTTCTTGCCGGGAGTGATTCCCCCAATACCATAAGCTACATTAGCATTAATGTTAGACACTTTTTTGTGTATCTTTATTGATTATTTGTAAAAAAATATACAATATGTAGTTGGAATCATGCATTTCCGACAGTAACAAAACAATGTAACAAACTATAAAAACTTTCGTTTTTAGCATAAAATCATCTGTTTCACTATATGCTTTAAATACGTAATCATAATTGTATATTGTATGTATTACATTACTGGTGATTTATGCACTTCAACATTTTTATTGCCGCAGCAGTCTATGTTATTCTACTATAATTTTCGCTAATCATGGTAAATAGTCAAAATAATCAAACAAATAATACCATGAATTGGCCAACGTAAAACATGCAAAAATTCAATTCTCTGTAGCTTTTTAGAATAAAGTCACAATCAAGAATTTACTGTCTTTATCATCAAAGGAAATCAAAGTACATAATACAGGTTAGTACGTTTCAACAAATTGTTGTAAAGGCACTTGGACAATATGGAAAATCAAATAATCACATCTCCAAAATAATTAGTAAAATTAAGGTAAGATAAACCAATGATAAAGCTACAAAGAGTATAGTCATTTAGTTTTATATGCAATGAATATTTCTATGAATTTACGATTATACAACCTTTATTAAACTAAATTCTAGAAACAACTAAGATTAGTAAAAATATTGTGGGTGGATAAAATAATCTTACAAAGTTTTGTATGCCTACACCTAGCAGCAATAACTGCCTGGCATCTTCTTTGTATAGACTTCACTAAGGTTTGTGTGATTCGTGAATTAATTTTACCTTCTTCATCAACATTTTTGCGAACAACATTGATTTTGAGCGTTGACGAAAGATGTTCGTTGGAATTAAGATCTGATAATTGAGCAACCACGCTTGATACGATGTCGTTCAAACCATTTGTGCATCGTTTATGGTAGTTTTTTTGGGCATGATTTTGTTAAAAATTAAATTGATTACGCAGACTTGGTTTTTCGACACTTAAAACAAGTTCTTGTTCTACAATATTCCAACATTTCTCTTTATTCATAATGCTGTCGATAAATTCCAGTTTTCACGTAGCACTCCCAGACATACAACCCCATAGCAACAAACGTTCTGTAGATAGAATTGTTTAATCTAACTCAATAGTATAAGCAAGTCTGAGTTTAATCTGGCACCTCCATTATATACATTCCTTCTTAGACTTTTCACTGGCTTTTATCTAGACAGGAATTACACCATCTGATTCAAAAAGAGGAATTTTTGTTGCGTCTGGTCACACAATCTCTTTCCATTGTTCAACAAACCAATTAGTTTTTTCTTTTGTCCGTTGAAGTTTATCCTTGATGTTCATTTTAGTTGCAATTCTTCCTGATAGTCCACTCACTTTCAGACGATTTCTAATAGTTTGAGGATGTAAGTATGTATGTACATACATACATGTCAAACTCATTTTGAATATCCACTGCGATTTCCACAGTTGAGAATTTTCGATTATCGAGAATTTTTCTTAATGACACGATTTACTTGCTTTTTCCGCCTCTGTCCTTTTAGATTTGACGTTACTTCTGTTCTTTTATAGGTACTTTGCACGATTGAAGCTGCTGTGTGTAATTTTACTGTAAACTGCTAGATTTAATTGACACCGTGTATGCGTGTGGGAATTATGTATACTGGTGTATTTTTTGCTTAGAAGGTATCTGCTTTTGTTTTTCCTTTTATAATCTACAGTTAAAAGGGGTTGTGCTATTAAATCAATTTATACAGCTTTTTGTTACATATTAATATAAAATACAATATGCTTTACCCTTTTGTAGAATATCACAATTGGAGCATTTTTTATTATAGTGATATTTTTGTAAGTTTTAATGCACGTCATAAGTGACGCTGATATGACGTCGCATTGCCAATATAAATGTACAAATTTTATGCAAAAATAAAAATGTTTGTATTGCATATTTTCATATTTTTCTTTAATACAGACGTTAAGCCTTTAATAGATATCTCTATTATTTCAATGCAATAATATAATATGACTTCGTTCTCTTAAACCAAAAGTAAATTTCTGTCGCGTATGTTGCCTGCATGCCGCACGAAAAGTTGATGTTGCCGGTTTATATTTGTTGATATATTACTGATCTGTCAGTTTTGTTTCTCTATTGTACGTTTATTCTTATATTTGTGGTGCTATATTGTTTTTAGAAAAGTTATTATCAGAACTAGCACTTTTGAAGTCAATTTTCGTGTTTCGAGCATATTTTTAATATAGAATGCCAAAAGGCAGTTATTGTAGGGATGTGACTAATTTTTTACAACATACCTCTTTTTGCTACCCCATGGGAAAACTATGGAGTATCGATACATTGTTTGATAAGTTAAGGCACACATTTATACTTTCATAGTGTATTATTGATTATTTATATTTATTGTGTTCGCAAAACTTATAAAAACTATCAATACTAACAACTGGCTACTTTTTTGTGTTGCACGCGGTCTATATTAGGTATAATCAACATGCATTATTGTGAACTTGTTGCTAGCGCATATGAACAAATAAAGATCTTATAAACCTTCACGATTACCTTCGGCGTCTGAGTATGTTAATTCCGTTTCCGGCTTTGTTAATAATGCGTTTGCCCGAATGCAATCAAGGATAGTGACAGTTATTAAATACACGTAAAACGCCAGATTAAGTAACATTCTTTTCGCAATACTTATATTAATTTGTTAGCTGTTATAGGAAACTGTTAACTTGTGTTCTTTATGTTTATTTGTATTTTGTATTATTTTAAGTCGTTCTGACTCATGGGTATATATCCTACATGGATGTTCACTTTGCCGTCTAAAAGGGGACGGTTATATTTGGAATCCTAAGTCTTCAAACATTACTGGAACAGATGTTCAGCAGAAGTTCATTTTTGTAGTATTTGTGGGTATTATGAATAATGTTATTTATATCTTGGTAGGTGCATAATCAGTTATACTATTTAGCGACATTAACTATACTGTTGTATTATGATAAAATACAATGAAATTTAAGTGTAGCGTAAACACGAATTGCGAGCAAAAATTAACATTTCAAACATAGATTTACGCATTTAGTTCCTCTTCCAGATTCTTTTCTCATGTATCAGTCACCTGCTGTGCAGCATCGTGTATCACAGATATATGGGTTCGTGCCAGTAGCAAGTATTTTTTTGCGCAATCTGCTTATGCCAATGAAATTTGAACTACCTGTTGGAAGAAATGTATCCAGAGTGTTGGCAATTCTAAACGTAATAAACAATCATCTATCTACACTGCTATTTCCACAACAATGAAATCAATGTTACTGGCTGGAGAAATGTTGTTAACTAATACCGCCTCTGCCATGAAAAATCCTATGAAAGATAAAGGTAGAAGGAAAACTAAAAAATTGTGCGAGCATTCCAAGAAACTTATTCATATAACGATCATTCTTCAATAATACATATGTTCCCGAAGATTTGCGAATTTCTGAAACATGACCCAAATTTATTAAACAATTTGTATGCTAATACCTCTAGTGATTGCTATATTATCCCACAGCCCTTGCCAACATTATTGTTGTACATCTGTCGAGTTTGTCTGTATATTTTGAAAGTTAAGAATGCCTTTATGTATTATAACATAACATAATATATTTCTAATAAGTAGAGTTGCTCACTAGTGCCAACGGACAGTGGCGGAGGTTCGATACAACCCTCAGTATAACTGCGAGTATCGACCAGATCTGTTGTGTATACATGTACGCTGCTGTAAATACTATTTCATAGTTCTACGTTTGTTTTAAAAATGTTGCCTACGTCGTGAAAACGACCAATGTTGGTCAAAGTTACAGATTTTATAGCAGAAATGCCTGACCTAAATTATGATGGCGTTAAAATTCAATGTGTAGTTTGTAATATCCCTTTAATGTGTTGGTCCAAAAGGGATTGTCTACGTCACGTAAATAGTAAACAGCATTCTTAAAAAAAAATTGCACACGACACTATGAGAAATTTTAATTTAATTTATGTGTTACCTTTATTGTATGTAATCTACCGTTTAGTTTACTAGACAGGGAAGCATATGTCTTCTTTTGGAATAAATATTCGGACTGCAAATTACTAAGTCGGGTATGGTTACAAAGAATTGTGCTATCTGCTCGTGACCATGTTGAAAAAAGAATTAAATCGGAGTTGAAAGATAAAAAAACTGTGGTTATGTGTGGACGAAACAACAGATCGTAAAAAATATTCTGTGGTTAATGTAATGGTACATACAATGGAACCACATCAATCGTCACCTTCAATAGAATTGAAGGTGACGAGCTTCCAGACGAGTACAACAATGTACTGCCGAAGTAATTTCAAAGTTAGTGTTAAATACATTGGAAAAGTTTCAACTTTCAACAAACCAACTGTTGTTGTTTATGAGTGATGGTGCCGCAAACATGCTTTCTGTAGGCCGGTCTCTTAAAAAACATTACATGTAAAATTCATGCTTTCAGTCATGTGGCAGATAGTATTAGAAAATGTTATCCGGAGGTAGACGCTTTAATAGCGCATACAAAAGTTGTGTTTGTCAAATCCCTAAAACGTATTCGCAAATTTCACAGACTGTGCTCCCGTATGCCTGAGCCACCAGAACCTATTCTTACACGTTGGGGAACATGGTTACAGGCCGCGTTTCATTATCATAAATATTTTGAGAATATTAAGAACGTGGTTTTACAATCGATCCAAAAGAAGCTACGGCTATCAAGGAAAGCCAGTCGAAATTTCAAGATAGACAGGTTAAAACGGATTTAAAAACTATTCAGAACAATTACTTCGACTAGTGAAGGCAATAGAAAAATTACAAAATCCTTCGGTGTCGTTAGTGGAATCTGCAAATAGTGCAACATGTTCACGCACAGCTATGCGCGGTAGAAGACGCAAAAAATGTTTGTGTTCTAGAAAGGTTTGAAAGTGTTTTAGAGAAAGATTCTGAATTTGGCACATTAAGACAAATTTGTGAAGGTGCGTCAACAGAACCGTTAAGTTGTTCCAAAGATTATTTTAATTACGCAAATATAACGTCACTAGATGTAGAACGTTCGTTTTCTGCATATAAACACACTTTTTCCTCACGCCGCACTCGGTTTGCCGAAACAACTGTGGAAACATATCTAATGTTGCAAATATTTAACAGACATTATTCACTTTATGATTTCACGGAAGACTTTTAAAACGGTAAGTGTTTGAGTACGTATTATATTTTATTTCTGACCATTTATTTTGTGTAAACTTTTATGCGCCCGCCACTGGCTGTTGGTGCAAATTGTGCAATTGTACTAATAAGAGAACTAAAGTTCAATGTTGTATAAATTACCATTCTTGTTGAATAAATTAAAAACAGCGTGTACACGCATAAAGGATGAAAGATAATTCATTTCCCGACCAATTTTAAAGTACCGTATTTTTCAGACCATAAGACGCACCTTTAATTGGAGTGCGTCTTATAATCCGAAGGTAACATTAATTAAATACAAATCTATGCTGTATCCAAGCTATAGCGAAGTGCAATTATTGGTGCAATATGTACAGCATGCACCTGAAGGTAGGTATGTAATGTACCCAAGTTATCTCAAGGCAGGTGAGGAATCACCGATTTACCTACACTCTGCCTATGAGCGTCAGCAACTATAAACTTCTACGCATGCGGGCTTTTGGACGGTTCATTTGAATTATTTTTATTAATTGTTAAAATGCTTTACCTAAAATTAGAGAAAGTAAGTATAAAACAAAAGAGTCTCTCGTATAACATGAATCATAAATGTGATAGATTATACAGAACAATATGGAAACAACAAGAGGAATAATTAAAGCTGCTATGTAAACACAAGAAAACATTCCGTTTGCATCGCACCTAGAAAAATGGCCAGAATTAAAAGTAAAAAGAAGTGAAAAATTGGCTAACAAACCAGCCAAACGTGGGAATGTCTGTTTCTACGAAAAAGGTAACTTTAGGAGCAGAAAGATGGGCAACTGCAAAAGGAATTTAGATTTTACCGGATGGCCGTCTTGGTGTTTTAGATTTGTGAAAAGACAATGTGGTCTTTCTACACATGAGTTATGCATGTGTACAAAAACCACTCTATCCAAAAAATGCGGGCTGGCTATGAAGCTAAAATTGTAGAATTCCATAGATTTATAATATTAGTAAGAAGGAAATTTAAATTTGGGCTTAATCAAATTGCGAATATATGGATGAAGTGCCTCTAACTTTTGATGTTGCTTCAAATCGGACTGTAGATTTAAAAGGCACCAAATCAATAGTGATCAAAACAACAGGTTACGAAAAACCTCACTAGACTGTAGTTTTAGCTTGTTGTACGGATGGAAGAAACCTACCTAATAGATAAAATTCTTAGTGGCATTATTATTCACGTTCAAGAGGAAGGCTGGATGGACGAAACAGGAATGAAATTATGGATACAAAAGATATAGGCAAGATGTCCAAGTGCATTGTTTAAAAAGCCTGCGATGTTGGTATTGGATCAATTCAGAGCGCATAGAACAGAATCAACCAAGAAGCTTTCAAAAGAAATGAATACAGACTTAGCTGTTATTCCTGAAGACCTCACATCCTTTGGATAAATAAATCATTCAACAATTTTATGCGGAAAGAGTGGAATAAGTGGATGACAAAGCCAAATCATGATATTGCAGAAAAGAGCCAACAATTTCAGAAGATCGTATCTGGGTGAAAAATTCATGGGAAGCTGTGGAAGAAGAAACGATTACAAAGTCATTTAAGAAATGTGGTTTAAATAATGCGATGGATGATACGAAGATGACCGCAGTTTTTGAAGGGAGTGACAACAATAGTTCAGACGAAAATAATACGAACAGTGACATTAATGAGACGGGTGATAGTACCGAGAGCGAAGAGGAGTGAAGATGAGCTGAGTATTACTAGTACAAATTATTTTAACAAACAACGTAATCCTAATCCTCTTCTACCTTAAGGCTGAGTTCCAATATTTTCCTCTTTTCCTTAATATTTCTTTCACTGTGCCGTTCCATGTCCTCGTGAGGACATGGAACAAAAGAGGGAGGTCTTCTGTTCTTCCCTATCGCTCTTGCTTTCCATATCCTTTTCACTTGTCTGCTTTTTGGCGTTCTTAGTAGATGTCCAAATCAACTTGGTTTTTTATTTTCAAGTACTCTAGCAGTTGGCTTCACCTTCAACCTTTTTTTTTTATTTCTGCTTTCCATTTATTGTCTGTCCCTTTAATTCCCGCTATCTTTCTTAAGTATTTCATGGGGCTTGTATTCCTTGTTCTTGTCTTTTTGTTAGTGTCCAGTTTTCCCCACCATGCAATAATGTCGACAAATACACTGCCTTATAAACCGATATTTTTGTCTTTTCTGAGACTTCCTTATGCTTTAAAAACGTTTCCTATAAAGCTTAATACACATGGTTTGCGGAATGTATTCTTCTACTCACTTCTTCCATTTTACCCTTATTATCCACTATGCTTCCCAAATATCTGTAACTGTTAACTTGTTCAATATCTTCTTCCTTTATTTTGATTAATTTCTCCATATTCTATTCATTGCTGATTACCATTGATTTTGTCTTGTTGATGTTTAAGGATAGGTTTTGTTTCGTTAGTGCTTCTTCCCAAATTTCTAAATTTTTGTTTAAGTTTTCTTGTACCCTACTACAAAAACATTTTCTCTTGGTATGATTTCATACCTCGTCCATGGCACATAAGAATAACAACGGACTCAAAACACTCCTTTGCTGTAGTAACTATTTCAGTTAGTTTGTTACCTGTTCTTACTTGGTTCTTTGTATATGTACTTTGTATCGCTTTAATCAGCTGCACACCTACTTTTTTACTTGCTACGCTTTCCCATATTTTTTCTCTATTAATTGAATCGAAAGGTTTCGTCATGTCTAAATAGCACGTGTAGATGTCTTTGTTTTTAACCAGTTTCTTCTCTAATACATGGTATGTCGTGAAAACGTGGTCCTGTATACCACGCCCTGGACAGAAACCACTTTGTGCTTCTTCTAAATGTTTTCCTCTTAATCTACTACCTCTACAGTTTCCACAGTCGTATGAGTCACTTTTCTTGGTATATCGGCTTTATTGCTCCCACTTTCCATTCATTAGGTACTCTTTTCCATCACTCATTTAATAATTTAAGTAACTCAATTCATTCTTTCCCTATGTATTTTATTAATTCTGGACTTAAGTCATCTATTCCAGATGCCATTCCAATTTTTATTCTTTTCATGGCATCGATAAGTTCTTCCAATAATTTCTTCACATTCCTGTTCTATCTCTTGTTCTACTATTAAATCATTTTCTTCATTGCCTTTTCTTTTGTTGTTTGTTCCTAAGAGTTCCTCAAAGTGTTCTTTCCATCTATTAATGATTGTATCTTCTTCTATTAACATCTTTCCATCTTTTGTTTTTACTCTGTGTATTTTGTTATTTCCTGTCCTGTGTAAAACAGTTTTTGGTTTTCCTTACTATTTACTTCTATTAGTTTTTCGAATTCCTCCCATGATTTCTTTTTGGCTTCAATTACTTTCTTCTTGACTTCTGTCCTTTGTATCTCGTACTTTTGATAATTGGTCTCGTTCTTATTCTCTAAATACATTTTCCATAATTTCTTTTTGTCTTTGACTGCCTTTCTTCCATGTTTACCTACTCGATTTGAACCACATAGTTTTCTTGCGGCTATCCATATTGTTTGTTTTAGGTTTTCTGATGTGTCTTCTATACCTTGTCTTTGTATTTGTGTTACCGATCATAAGTTTCTTGCCTCTTATTTTTGATACTTTTCTCTTATGTCTGTTTTTCTCAACTAATATGTCGTAATTTTATATTTTTGTGATGTTTCTTTATTTTCTTCAACTTCTTGTGTCTTTTCTTCTCTTAGTATTGCTTCCACCAAGTAATGATCATCGCTAAGTTCATACCCTCTTTTAACTCTTACATCTTGTATCTTCTTTAAACTTCCTTTTTCAGTAGTAATACTAATAATGTGTGTAATCTATAATGAATTTCTCCTCTCTACTTACCATTTCCGTTGTAAATTTATGTATGTCTTTATGTTTGAAGTGAGTGTTTGTTATTACTATCTCATTATCAATACAGCACTCTAATAGTTTCTTCCCATTTACACCAATTACTCCATTCCATTTTTCTGCCTCTGTTCCCACTCTGGCATGAAGATCTCCATTTCCATTCTACATGGTCAATTACAATCCCTGGGTATTTTATTACCACTTTCTTTCTATTTCGTCTTTCCTCAGTGGCTCTCTTCCTGATTTTATATTCTATTTTTCTTTCTTTGAGAGTCAAATCACTATTTATAAATATGTGTTTACTTTTGTGTTCCTTAATTTTCCTTTGTTCTTCAATATTTTAATCTTGTCTTCTGCCATTTTTATTAAGCATCTGTTTTCATCTAGTTTTCTAACTCTTTTGATTTCAGTGGTTATTTGTAGGTTTTTTTTTAAGTAACTATTTGTTTCATTTCCTCTTGCTAGCTAGTTAGCTATTTTTATTCATGTCATCATTAGTTTTCTTTGCGCTTCTCTTTTTCGATTATTTCTAATTGTTCTTGTAGCACCCTAACTTTTTTTTATTTTAAGAAAACAATACATAAAAATTAAGTAAGAATTTCAAAATATTTTTATATAACAAAATACTTTTTTTCTGAAAATCGTCTTATAAATTTAAAGTGCGTCTTGTCATCCGAAAAATACGGTATATAGTACAATTTCATTATACACTATACAAGTTTGCATTCTTAAAGGGAATGTCCTATATATTACTGTGTTTTTTAGATGCTTTTCGCCAGTTCATGCCAGTTTTGTAGTTTTTGGGATAACAGGAATTATTTCAGATTTGCAAAATGTCCATCTTTCATTACGCTCTGTCGTTTATGCTAGAGTGATGATTCAAATTTTGCCCGATTTCTTAGAGTTTTTGGTAGTCTGTCGAATTTTTCTCTCGAAATATGAATAGTTGTCCAGCAAAATAGAAGAAATCACAATTATGGTTTGTCTGTATCGGGAGAATGGTGATCGCTTCGAGCAAATGTCACAATTGCACCGGGTGGCCAAATAAGAATGGCAGCCAGCTATATCTCAGAAACTAATAATCACAAAGCTTTCGGGTAAAGCCTTTTTTAATAAATGTGGCCAAAAGAAAACACTGGAAATGATTTTGAAATTTGTAAGATGACCAAAAGATGGCGTCACGGTCACGATTAAGTATGAAATTAAAGTTTTCATCGTGTTTTGTCTAATTAAGAGTTATCGAAAATATATGCATTTTATTCCCAATCCAATTCCCTTTCTTTAGCGTTCAACACATTTTGTTGTATTTTCTAAAGTAAAGTGGTGGGGAGACGTCAGTTGCTTTTTTAAATAAATGTTGGTTACTCCAGTTAGGCTTAACCGATTTTAACAATCTTGGCTTCACTTAAAAGAGCTTTATTTGATCTATGAAATGCAGTTTTGGTCTACTCTTTATGAATTGCATCCTTACCACTAGAGGGCGTTATCTGACTTTATAACAAATAAAGCGGCTTTTCGCAAAAATTTTAAATAGAACGATATGTATCTTCTTACACGAAAAAATAGCGAATTAAAAACTCAAGATGGTGAAAACCGTATCTCGATATCTTGTCTCTAACCGGAGATATTAACGAAAAAATGTAAATATTTGTTGCACCTGGACGACCCGGTTTTGCCGTCTGCTATTTTATTTAAATTTCTAAATATAACCATATTAGTAAAAATAAAAAATATATTCTATTTCAAAGCTAATTATTTATTTTAGTGCCTTATAAATAAACTGAATCTCATTGTTTCAGCGATTTCAACTTGAAATAATCAATAAAAATTTGACTAACCTAGTAAGGGAATTCTGAAAAAGAGTAGACTTTGAATAATAAAAGATGCAGAATCAGAAATAATTACACGTTATGTGACAACGCTGAAAAGGTTCATGCCTTCGTTTAGGCCGTTTTGTTAATGCTTTTAATTTTCTTTTTTCGCCTTTTTATTGATCAAAATATGCGTCTTACAAACGAAGCATTTGACATGATAGGGGTTTATTTTGAATGCATGAGAAATTCAACTGTCGCCGTCAGGGTATATGCAGTGCAGTTTATTTACAGACGACACCATAGGATCGAGAAATACTATCGCGGATTTTGTGGACAGATGAGACCACCTTTAATAGTGACGGATGTGTAAATCTCCATAACAAGTATTACTGGTCATAAACGAATCCACACTGGATGCAGGAAGTTCAGTATCAAGGTCACTGGTCCATATACGTGTGGTGCGGAATTCTAGGTGGACAAATTATTGGATTTTTTATATTTAATGAAGCCCTTACTGGATATTGCCATTTCTTTTAGAAGATGTACCGCTGGCAATTCACCGTCAGATGGTTTTTTCAGCATGACGGGTACCCGGCGCGTAAATGTTCGAGACTTTTTAGATAATGCTTAAACTAACAGGTGGATAGGACGAAGAAGTGTATTTCCATGGCCAGCTAGGTCTCCGGACTTAACTTGCTTAGATTTTTGTTTGTAGGGAAGAATAAAGAACCTCGTCTTTGCTACCAGGCCCATTACAAGAGAAGACATGATTCTTCAAATAAGAAATGCAATTCGATGCATTTCACAGGCAGAAGTCGAGACAGCCGTTTTGTCTACTTGACAGAGAATAGAATCATGCATAGAAAGTGATGGAAGGCAGTTCGAACATCTAGGAAGCTACTGATAATTCATTTATGTTATATTCTACAAAGGGACAACGCAGTGTTAATTAAATAATATTCTTTTCGAAATTCGCATAGTATGCAAGTCAAATTTTTATTGTTTATTTGAGGTTGAAATCATTAAAAGAATGAGATCGAGTTTATTGATGAAGCATTAAAATAAATAATTATCTTTGAAATAGGGTATATTTTTTTTATTTTTATTAATATGGTTATATTTAGAAATTTATAAAAATAGTAGATAGTCGCCAAACCGGGTCGTCTAAGTGCAACAAATATTTACATTTTTTCGTTAATATCTCCGGTTAGAGAAAAGATATCAAAATGCGGTTTTCACCGACGTCTTGAGTTTTTAATTCCCTATTTTTCCGCGTGAAATGAAACATATCGTTCTATTTAAAATTTTTGCGAAAAGCCGCTTTATTTGTTATAAGGTCAAATAGCGCCCTCTAGTGGTAAGGATCCAATTTATAAAGAGTAGACCAAAACTACATTTCATAGATCAAATGAAGCTCTTTTAAACGAGGCCAAAATGGTTAAAATCGGTTAAGCCTAGCTGGAGTAACCAACATTTATTTAAAAAAGCAATTGACGTCTCCCCACCACTTTACTTTAGAAGACAAAATGTGTTCAACGTAAAAAAAGATAATTGGATTGGGAACAAAATGCATATATTTTCGATAACTCTTAATTAAGAGTTATCATTATTATCGTCATTAAGTTTTCATCTAATTAGATGAAAACTTTAATCTTATACTTAGTCGTGACCGTTACGCCATCTTCCGGTTATCTTACAAACTTCAAAATCAATTCCAGTGTTTTCTTTTGCCACGTTTATTAAAAAAAAAAATTACGCGAAAGCCACCCGGTACACCTACAATAATTTTTACGCTTTATTTTTAATGAAGATCTTTAAAACAATTGTTTCGTTGCAGCACTGTCAATAACTTTTAAAACGAGGAAGGACAAAATTTGGATAGTTTTTCTATCAAGTTCAGAAAAAATATATATTTCTTCTGTTTAAGCCAGCTTTTAGAAACTAGTTGAGATAAAAAAATCGATATGCTGCTGAAAACTCTAAAACACACTTGGCATGTACGAGTTTAAACAATGAACTTAAAATTGTGCTAGATATGTATAAGGAATGTCCCTGAATAATTTCTATCTGAAATATTTTCGAAATTTAGTTTCTGTAAACATTTTTCTTTTAGTAAGTTTCTCTTGAAATATGGTTGTTAAGTTTACAGTTACTTACACCCACACTGAATATTATTTTCAAAAATTTAAAAAAAAATAAATTAAAGGTGCATTGAGAGATTGTATGCGTTTATCATTTTTAAAAGGTTTTAATCAGTTTAATAAAGGAATTTTCTTGTTCAAGTAAAATAGCGATTGTGGTTCCTTATTTATTATTAAGCACAATAAATAAGGAACCACAATCGCTATTTTACTTGAACAAGAAAATTCCTCATTAGTGTAATTTATATTTTCCTCTCATTGATTCTGTCATTATCGAAGAGAATTGTCTGCATCACCTGGTGAACCGGTAAACTCTACGACGTCGAGTCGTAAATTGGTCACGACGCCACCGTCGTCGCCGCCTAAGATGTACGAACGTTCCTGTTCACTCGGAACTACCATATTCCTGCAGCTATTCTATGAGTAATACCGAGTAGCCATCAAGACATTCCCCATACTATTCCCTTACACGAATACACGGTCATTTCCTCGGTTATACATCACCGTTCAAGATATTTGAACACATGCATATAAATATACTTCTTAAAGCCGATCTGTTATATCACTATTGGTAGTTAGAAATTTTTTAATGGCATTGTTGGAATATGCAGGCAAACTATTATACATACTGCTTTATATAGTAAACAAGGTAACCGAAGCTAATCCCAGTAGCAGCAATAAAAACTTGTTGATACTTTAGTTTGGGTACTATGCAGATTAGGAAACATTCTAGAAACCAAAATCGTATCAATGGATATGTGTATATGTACATTTAGTTGGAGGAATTTGTAACATGCTTGAGACAATATAAAATTGTGATAATCTCTTTGGACCGTATCACTTATTTGCGATGAATTGTTGTGAACTATTTTAAATGTCTTTGTTTGAAAATATAAAATAACAAGTTACACAGTTATAAGAAAAGCTTTATTTAAACATCGCTAGCGTATGCTTGGGAACGATTGCAAGATATCTTCGTCATATATCATCAATGGTCGACTTCAGCAAATTGCGATGTCTTTGAGGAGCAAATGTTATTTGCTTTTTGAAGCGTTAGTCGATATACAAAAGAAGTGGTGTTGCTGATATCTTGGTTGTCAAAAATAACACCTTAGTGTCGCTTTGTAAGACAAGATTTAGTGCTAATGAAATATCAACTCCAATGAATTTTTGGAATAACTATATAGGCTTAATTAGGGATATTGTCAAGCTTAAAGATGCAGTAATGCCAATCTTTTTGGTTGTGGAAAATGAACGATGGTTGGACAGAACAGAATTCTTGCTTGAATTTCTCAATTTGCTACTTCGATATGGTATAAAGTACGTTATTTTTCAAACTTGTCTTTATATCCCATTTAGTGTTATACAATTTAATCATTACATTGATAAAACGTGCATATTTTTTCAACGGCAAGGTACGTATATTTGAAGAATGGAAAACGAGAAGCGTCGCGGTGGCGACGGTGGTGGCGGCGTCGTCTCGACGGATATCGACCGCAGAGAGCGCGGCGCCGCAGAGCTATCTCAACACCACACCTGCCTCAGTCGCTCACCCGGCGTTCGAACGGTTAGTTTTCCCAAATTTCTTAGTACGACACTAGAAAACGCATCGTCCGGTAAAAGCTGAGTGAAACCGTCGTACATATAAGAGAACTACTGATATTTCACCGAACCATTACACTGCCATCCATACAAATTTATAACTTAGTGTCAAGAAGAAAGATTTAAATAACCGGCAAAATGTTGATCGGTCTTGTCAGAGAATCCGTAATGCAATGCTTTTGCCATACGTGCAGAGCCCCCTTACCACCAGCATGTAAGTAAAGTATTTTCGTTAATAATTCAATATTTTTCGAGTATCTAATAATTCCAGTACTCTGTGAGCTTTCATTTCTGAACATTCTTTTTAGGTCAAGATGCCGGGTCGTATTTTAAAACTGCTAAATATATTGAAATTATTTATTGTTTTTCGAGCAAATTTGTTCTACACTTTATTCTATCGAAAATTTTCATTTTTTTCATTATTTCCTTGACAAAATGATTATCTGTTGCCTTCTACATTTCCGGCCAAGTTGGAATCCTTACCACATGCAAAACCAAAACGTGATTCATAGGGCGGTACTGTTACTGGGTGAACAGCCCATCGGTTAGAAAAAGAAGGAAATAGCTCACATTCACCACCGAACATTAATTCTATTTGATATAGAGGGCGCTTTAAAAGAGAAGGAATTGAGACTCGACAAGGGCAAGAGTGTTGAACTTAATGTCAACCTGGTGTGGACTTCCTTACTAACTTGTACAACCTTATTTGCAGTTTTTCCTTTTCATATCACGAATTGCAGAAAGTTATGTACGCAAGAGAAAGCAGATCCAATATTCATTTTTCTACATTCAATAGTTTTCTTTTATTTTAACTTTTTGAAAACCAAGTCCTTTTTTTGTATAACACATTACATTCATTAAAAAATGGAAACTAGTTATTGTAGTAGAGCATTAACCATTAAACTGTAGATATTATCCATCGTAAACGTCAAGAAATCCAATTCAGAGCTGTACGTTACGCCTAAATAGATAATTATCCTTTAGTCTAGCTAATGCAGTAAAACTGAAATTAGACCTAAATGGAGGCTTTACCCAGATCTCATAATTAATTATACATTTAGATAGTTGTCCGTAAACTTGTATACACCACATTTGGTGAATCATAGCGTTTCTGAGTAAATTGAGAAAAATCTTAAATTTTCTATTCTAATGTCAGCTTTTCGTGCAAAAAGGAAGAGAATGATTACAAAATCACCACGAATCTAATAGATGCATAAATTAAAAATGGAAAATTTGAGAGAATTTTTATTTATTCATGTCTAGCTTAACTCTAGTAGATTGCGAATACTTCCATTTCCATAAAACATACTTCGAATACACGTTTAAGCTTTTTAAATAAGACATTTATCTTCTGAAAATGTCAACCCAATACAGGGAAGCATAGTATAGTGTAAAATACTTCTCCAGTTAAGTAATTAACTGTAATGGAGGAAAATGTTTTCAGAATTTTGTAAGGTGACTTTTCTGATCTCCTTTAGCGTTCGATCGATAAAATAACTTAGCACATTTGCAAAGATCATTTGTTAATGATTAAAATCTCTAATAAAATGTACATGCAACAAAATTGCTCGCCCCTACAAACCCCGTAATTTCTACATCATTAACTCAAAAATTAGTTACTAAAACTAATAAATCTGCTAATTCTTGATGTCATATAATAAATAATGAATTTGGCAAGAAATAGTTAATCTATGAATTACTCTGAAGGCGACAGTAGATACACTGCTGAAATGACGGATTAAACAAATGATGGAAATAGCCCAAACAACTCAAATCTGCTAATATCAATTTTTAGATTCAAATCACTGTGCAATCGTAATATTTATTTATGGGACTAATTTATTTCTCCGTCTCAGAAAAAAAGCATTAGCTAATTTTCGTTCATTGTCCCGGGGTTACTTCAGCCAATTGGAAGCATGTTATTTTAACTTTTGCAACATTAGAATTCTGAAATAACTAAACATTGTGTAAATTCATATAAATAACGATAATAATGTGTGACTATACATAAGTAAGACAGGAATATGTGTACATAAATTCTTATATAGAATACCTTTCTGCACAATTGCGTCTCTAGTCCTTGACCCTGCGCAATATTGATTAGATCTATAACATGGGTTCCTTTATGTAGTCTCGATGTGAATTGATGATAGTTTTCTTATAGCCTTTTACAAATTAATTGTGGTATAAAAGAACGTCGCAAGTAATTAAGCTACAGAGTACTGGTCTGACAGAAATGTACCAATAACTATAGACATGATTATTATATTTTTATTTCCAGTGCATAGAAAGCAAGCCTTAATTACTAAGGTAAAAACGAAACCAAGAACAACGCAACCAAAAAAGGTTCAATTTGTCAGTAAGTATTACAGATATAAATTACATATTTTTGTTTCAGTTATGGATTATTATCATATAATTTTGAAATAAGCGAATTTCCATCTGTAGGCAATAGTACCTTCGAGAGCAAATCGTTTTAATTATACGTATGCAATTTTATAATTTCATTCATCAACATTTAAAAATAAAAAATATTCTGGAATAGTAAAAACGGCTTATTCACTTTAATATTGAATGCTGCGTTAAAGTATTGTATCATTCTGCTGGTTCATTGCACTCATTACTTTTTCAAATAAAAAATTGAGAAGAAGTAAATATTTAGCGTCATTCGTTTTATAAAATACATCTAGCTAAATATTCCATAAATACCTACCTAGATACCTAATTAATTCTTTTCATTTGAATTCTAAGAATTGATCAGATCAAAAGATTTCTTTCGAATCAAAAAAAACTTACATAGCTCACTTAGAAAGCAAAGACATTGCTATTTATATGCAAGTTTCCTTATAATAAGATTCATGAAACTAATCATTTCCGCTATTACCGAATTTGTATAAAATTGTGTGTTTGCGAAAATCTAGATTACGTAACCCTGCCTTGAGCAAGGTGAATGATATGCAATTTTCCGTATTCCTTTTTTAGGGCAAGCAAGCGCAGAAGTACCAAATCTGTGGTCGTCATTCTAGTATCGTTTCAACTGCAATGCGGCTTGAAAAGTTAGTGCGGAACGATTTTAGATTAAGACCTTTGTGTATTGGAGAATTGAGTAACAATCGCTTATTTTTATAGAAAAGATTTACATTTACTACTTCTTAATTAAAACTAAAAATATCCGTTCGTTTCAAACGTAATAAAAAATAAAACCAAATGTTTTTTTAATTTTCGGAACAAAACTTAAGGTAAATTTGCAATAGATTAGTTGACTGAATCTCTAGTTGTCTCTTGTAGAATTGCTATTGATTTTTAATACATTATTCTTTGTATTTAAAACGTGAAGAACAAACAGTGCAATTCCCAAATATATTGCGTTAACTACGTTAAGTATAGATTACAAACTACAAAAAAATCAAAATTAGTGGCCCTGAAAGAGCTTCCCTTAACAAGAAATCACGTTTTGCTGTCGTTTTAATTACAGGTTGCTGGTATTGAAGCCTACTACTTTTAAACATTCATCTCAATTCCTTTGAAGCGATCAAACAATGGTTCGATACTTTATGAGGGTACACAATATGTATAAGCAGAGCAGCAAACTTATCATAAGTATCGAGAATCTCTCCACTTAAATGATCTTTTAATTTTATGTGCAATCGATTGTTTAAGATTTTAGGAAAAATATTTTAGTGAAATACTATATAATGTAAAGCACTTTTCTCAAACACTTAAGAAAACAACCCAAATATCTTATTGTCCAATGTCCTTACATATATAGCTTATATAAATGCACATTCCAATACATAAGTGCATGACTAGTGCGGGCACTTTTTAAATTTCGCAGATGATTTACGTAAGTTGGTAGTTGCGACAATAAAGGATATATTTGTCTTATTACGTTAAGAAATTGGCGTATATGTCATTTATTGCCGGAGCTACCAACTTAAATCATCTGGGAAATTTAAAAAGCGCCCGCTCCATACATGACTACTAAAGCAATGAGTTGCCTTAATTTCCATGCAATTACAAAGAGCAAACAGATTTCTTTATTTCTTCCGATATAGTGCATGACACTGGATCCCAATCTTTATTTATAATTATTGATTAAGTAATGTACTAGAAGGACCCGAAACCTTTTTGATATTGTACTAAATTCTTTCACATAATAGTTTCTATTTATAGCGCAAAGAGAACGTATTAGATGAGCAACTCGACTAACTAATCAATAAAGTTACGTACTTGTACTTTTCTTTGGCAGGTATTTCCCTCGTTGCTGTAATGTACTTTAGTACGCAAGGGAAATGTGATTTACTAAAACTCTAAAAATGTATACAGAATTGCTTTGTGTCCCGAAAGCATTTTTTCACATGAATGACACTTAATTGTCAATGAAGAATACTTTAATTGTATAATTAGCAAATGTGTGCATTGTAGAAACCATTGAAAAACGCTTAGACTAGTCTATTTAGTTTGTTGAATCCTCTTTTCTCGTATTAGCAATTATTCAGAAAGCCATTGCTATTGGTTCAATGAAGTCATCATTCTTTTTACATGACAGACCTTACTTTTTTATCCTGTTTGCAATGATCTTTTTACTATTTATATTATAGATTATTGGAAAAAATATTCTTTGAATAAGGCATTTACTCATAATACTCTTCTCAGGAATTCTACTGAACACCTCAGGCAAACGTTTTTCGGTGTACCATTTAGCTATAACTGTTTTTTGTTCATGCAATTTAATTACACGTACTTCTAAAGAACACCGCATACGTAACATTTTTCGTAGCTCGCTGCTTCTTTGTGATTGTTGGTGTTTCTTCGTCTTTATGGATCCGTACACGACTCTCTTGAGGAGTAGGTACGTCAAGAAACGGAATATAATAAAATAAAAATATAGTGCGCCATTCTTCAAAAGAGTTTCGTTGCAAATTCTCACATGCTCTGCTTTTTGAAAGTCAGAAAGCTGAGGCGGCACAAAATGACTGGCAACCTTTTTAAATGCAAGTGATCGTCTAACACCTGAGGATGAAATCCTGAATTGGTGCTCTATTACAGCATTACGTGGCTCTTCAATTATTTCCTTAAGCAGCAATATTTTCTTCGATGACGTCCTGCTCCATTCTGATGCTGAACAGAATTTCTTTCGTCTTGAAAGTCTTTATACCATTGGTAAATTGTAGCTAAAAAGGATGCTTTTTCATTAAAGGTTGAATCTAAACTTTCCTTGCACTCATAAGCACTTAAACTTTTATCGAAATCATAATAAATCATGATTCAAAAATGCTGTTTAGTTATTTTTCACTTATGTTAGCACTTAAAAAATTAAAAACTTCGGTTCTAACTAACGCAACTACAACTAAACCTCAACTGACAGAGTTGCTCTAAACAACAGTGTCTGTTTTATTTTTCATGGCCTTCAGGATTTTTTTATTCGTATTAATATCGGCTTAGCCCTCACATATAGACATTTCGGGATGTGCTTGAGATAGCTAGATAGTGAATCGTAACATTATTTCAGCATTTGGCAGTTCTGCTATGGACATCGCGAAGTGTCAAATAATTTATCAACGGGCCACATCTGTTCCCAACACATACATAATAGAATACTAAGAAATTTACAATGTTCAATTTAGCTTGGTTAAAGGCTCAAAATCTATTTCTGTACTAATATTGCCTTACGAAGTTATCCCGTGTACTGATTCTGTGGAAAGCAAATTTTTGAAATATATATTTTGGTTACAGTCACATATTTTGCACCTTACTCTTCGAAAATAATAAATCCAATTTATATTTTTGTTTAAGTTTAATCACTTTTCCAATATCTTTATTCCAGAAAATATGAAAGTTGCATAATATAGAACCCTTGAAAATAAAAAAAATACTGAACTCATAAAATGAACGCTTACAGCTGCTTAGGCTAGCAGCCGAATACTTTTGTTAAATTTTCGATTCCTACATTGAAAATATATCTACTAATTATGTATATTAATGCATATAAGTATTGAATCATACATAAATAGCAAATACTACTCTCAATTTCAACACTTAATATGTACTATAGGCTAGCACAAACGTGGAAATAAAGAACTTTTTCATTATACTTTGAACCAGTTTCTTTAACTTTTTCATTATACATAATGCGGCAAATAAAATTCTTCGTGTATAATGGAATTGTGCGTATTTCGTGTAAACAAGGATATACTGAGGGGTACTATGAAAGTAATTTTTCATGGGGATTGCATTACCAATTGATGACCGCGACGCGTTGCCTAGGCCTTATTGATCGGCATGGTGCCACTCTGTCTATGTACCGAGTTGCACATTACTAATACATTAAAGCTTGCATTTTAAATTGTAAAAATGAGCGCTGAAGGAATTCTGTGGTGTTTTTTTTAAATTAAAACCAATAAGAAAACTCCCCAAATTACGTTACAAAAATAACAAATTATATAACAAATTAAATTAAAAGTATTAAATCTAAAAATAGGTAAATTTAAATATAGATAATTCAATTAAGATTCAACAACTTAATTCTCTATAGATAAAAATATCGATACAGTTGGAGAGTAATTTTTCTTTCTTTGCGGCCAAATTTAAACGACAGTATACAACCGCAAGAGGTTGTGTGAAATATCAACAAACAAATTATTTCGAGTGTAGGAGTACAAAAGAGAAACTAAAGAAGTAGATCAGAGCATTCTATTTTAATGTCTATTAATTTCCCAAAATCAAAAAGCAAACAGAACTTATTTGTAACAATAAATATTATTTCTTAATTAAAAATAAACTCCAGTACTAAATAACAATGGAAATAAAAACAAACTATCAATAATTAACAATAAACTCCACTATAACATTTGTTTAAATAATATTAATTCCTAAAAAAGCACTGTATAGGGTATTTATAAATCCCAAAATCTTTCGTTCACTGACTGAAGAAACAACATTTGGGAGCATTCTTCCTTTCAGTCTATTTCATTGCTACACCCGCTTTTGAAAAAAAACGTCCCGATGGTACCGATGTTGTTGCAATGGCCAAATATTTTTGAGTTATTTTTGAAAGTGATGAGTAAGTGTCGCTCTTTGTCTTCCACCAATCCAAGGAATTTTTTCAAGCGCTACAACAGGATTTCTTAGGTATAAAGACAATTCCGATAGTTGGTCACTTTTACCTATTTGTGATGAGTTTTTTTCCACTAGCCATTGGTGATATAGACACGTAGTTACGATCTGTGGTACGATACATACAACGCACTTTTTTTTATTAATAGATGGCACTATACATATGATTAAAATGTTAAAACCTAAGTCGATATTTGTATCGATATTTCAAAAAGGTCGGATATACATCGCCCATCCCGATCTTCAAGTGCACGATAATTATATTGAAAAATATAATGTTGTTTAATATGTTAGAGACAATAACAACTGTACAACCCTCGTAGTAGACAAGTTTCCGCTATAGTTTATCTGATTTAAAACCTTAATAGGTTCCACACTGGGAAGCAATATTTCTAAACTTTGAAACAGAGTAATAATTTTAGTTTAATTTGTAAAATCGTTGATTTGCCCTACAATTAATCTATAGAACTTAATTGCATTGTGAATAAATATCAATATGGAAATTAAAATTTAAGTGTCAAAAAATTTGTCCTCAGGTGTAATCTACTCAACACAGCTATCAATTAGATAAACATTACAAAATAAAATGGTTTTACATTTATGGATGTTTTAAGACATTACTATCCTTAGCTAACCAAGTAGATATGCAATCAGATAAAAATGACACCAAAAAAAAAAGGAAATTAGGAAAGATTACTTTCGGAATCTCAGAAACACAAACTTCTTAACCTTAGATAGTACCATAAAATTTGCGACTGAAGTTATTATCTTATTACTTTTTCTGGAGAAAAAATTTTGTTGTATGCAGGATTGTTTCAAGAGGAATTATAAATATTTTAAGAAGTAATGGCTGTTTTGAAAAAAAGACTTCATACAAACCCGTGCCCAATTCTCAATAGTTAGCAATGCGGTTGTTTGGGTGTTATTCACAAAAAACATCAAAAGCGGTTAATTATATTTATTGATTATTGTTTAAATTGTAAAACGTTCGAATAATTACTAGGAATAATTTAAAGTTGTAAAAAAAATTCCACAACAGACTTCAACGTACTTTCGAATTTTACTGGCAAATTTACCCGTAGCTCTTTCGAGGTAATTCCACCGTTCTTGAAGACGGAAGTACTATTCCTATTGCGCTTGATACTTGTAACACCAAATAACGTCAGGTTACAACTGCTAGAAGTAACTAGGTTTAAAACGCGCATGTACCAAATACTTGCACATTAAATTTAAACAGCTTTATCCGTGTAACCTTTGATGATAATACATGTTTTCATGGACCTTTTTTACCGAAATTGGCCGTTATCACTTCCCAAAAATATTTGTAATTCTTTCTGAAACGCCTTGAATACATATCTGCATTACTATGCAGAGTACATAAAAGTAATTTCAAATTTTTGTTAAACCTTAAAGCAAGCATGAATTGCATATTTTCCAGTATTAAACTCGTAAATTAATGTTTTTCAAATCTTGTTCCGTATTTTATCCATATTACTCAATTTAATTTCTTACAGCAACTGAAGTTCGTTGCCAGGAGAAGACTAGAGGCGGTCTATGTTACGAAGTTATCCTAGGCGAACCTGAAGTAAAGTCGATTCCTCCCAAGAGAACTGTCTCTCCTCAAAACAAGAATATGTCTGTTCAAGATATCGAAGAGAAATTAAAAGCTGCGGAAGAACGTAGACAGGTAGACAATTGCTACAAGCCCCTATTTTTAGCTTATACATGTATTTATGTCATACTAGCAATTGGAATCAAGTAAAATTGCCGCTCTATCGGCTAAGATGTTAAAAATTGAAGAAGCATCCCGTAAAAAGGACGAGCAAACCTGTCAGTTTATTACGGCTACACGCGAAGCATTGGAACAGAAGATGGAAACACACTTAGGCAAGCGAGAAGCGTATATTACTGACTTGAAAACCAAACTCAAGGTATATATAATAATTTAAAAATATAGTAAGTTGCTTTCACCATATTGTATCAAATATGTATTTGCTAGGATCACATTGAAAATGTAGAAAAGACCAGATTGTCTTTGGAGCAACAAACCGACGAAGTTAAGACGGCCATTGAAGAAAAAATGAAGTCTGCTTCTGCACAACGTGATGAGAATATTAAAAAGATGTTGGAGCGTCTCAAGGAACACGTAAGTTTTTTTTATTATTCTCTAATTTCTAAAATAGAAACAAATTATTTGCACTTTACAAGTTATTACCTTCTTGCTTTGGAAAATATTATTTCATATTTATTGCTTGTTTAATTTTGCATTACATTCGGCTTCTTGCATGTTTCGTACCGTTCACCTAACTAGGAAGAACAAGTAACGAAAGTCAGGGCAAGTAACATGGAGAAATTCCAACAACTAGAAACCACAATTCAAGAAAAACTAGAACTGGCTCAAAGCAGACGTGAACATCTTGAACAAGAACAAAAAGAAAAATTAAGAAATCACGTAAGTAATACTTTATCTTTGTTTGCTTCTTTTGAGCCACATTTTATTATCATCATTCATTCGCTATATTTAGAACACCAGACCAGTGGAAATCAAACAGACCGAGGAGACACGTAAGACCGAATATTCCGCTCAAATAGAAACCAAACTGAGTACTGCCGAACAAAACCGAGAGAAGGAATTACAGAAAAAGCTAGAGGCCGCTAAAAAATATGTTAGTAAAGCAGGCATTTGTTTTTGAACAGTATTGACATAATAAAATGTATCCTGCATTTGTGTAGAAGAAATATTTGCAAATAGCAGAATATATAATTATTATAATATTTGAGGCTTCTGATATCGTACGAATGTATCTATAGCTGCGACCTACCATCTAGTATAGGCATACCTTGCAAAATTCGGAATTCTGTCTAAGATTGTACAAGCTAGAGGTATATTTATCACTTATCACATTTATTCTAAAAGCAGCTGATTTTTCAGGACTTTACTACATTCAAAAAATCATTTTCATATGTATGCTGAAATATTTTCTCTCGAAAAGCAATTTGCAATACCATTCTCAGCAATACAGGAATTCTGTAGAATAAACGCCTTTAAGGCCGTTTCATAATTGACGCGAACGTGAATATAAACGTCTATATGAACGTGAACGTAAACGAATACGTCGTTTACAACGAACCAGATGCACTACTGAATTTACGTTCACGTTACTTTGACAAGCAAATAACATTTAGCATAACAGAGTATAAATATAACATAATTTTTTAATTAGCAAACTACAATAGAACGCTGGTTATTCAAGATCGGTTTAATCAGGCCTATTGCAATTCTCAATTACCGGAACTTTGCATTATCCGAATTTATAAATGTTATTGACAGTTTCCTTGTAGTATAGAGAATTTAGTCGCTGCTTAGCTAGCAGAATTTAGAAAAGTAATCGCAATCGAAATCAGAAAATGTTTCTGCGTCGGCTGCTTAAATGCGAGTTGCAGATTGATGTTTGAAAATAAGTAAATAAGATAGGCCGCTTAAGATTTTGAAAATAATTACAGTATACTCTGTATATTTTACAGAAGTATAAAGTATAGATAGTGAGTCATGTCCACGGAAAGTCAATGGAAAGTTTTCAAAACGATTTTTTCTGGTCTGATGGTACGTACGTTTTGAAATTATATTGAAACCTAAGACTATAAGACTTAAGAAGTCAACATTTACAGAAATCGTTTTCTCTCCGGAAGTACGCATTAGACAGATGAGATTTTTGGTATCTACATTAAGAATAAAAAACCTAATACACGCGTGTTTATGTGGTTTCGAATTGCTAACATACTGTACGTAATATTGCTTTAAGTTGGTATAACATATTTTGGTTAAAAAGTCTTTTTTTTTAAGTGGAACAGCCCGAATATTTTTGGCAAAATTCTACACAAAAAATTACCAACGTAGTCTAAAGTCAACCATTTTTTCGATATAACCATTTTTTAAGCTGAACTATTGCCAGTGTTTTAATAGTTGAACAGGAGAATTATTAAGTAGGAAATTTTCATCTGCTTATAAAAATAGATTGGCAATCTGTCCTTGTCAAATATTTTCGCAGTTTTTTGGTATATGCATAGATTAGCTTAGGTTGCTTCGGTTTCGGTTACTTAATTCAAATTACCTATTACATCATAATCGTCGTAAATTTTCGAAATTTATCATTTTACTTAAAAAACACTAAACAAAATTCGTAGGTACTTTTCAGTTACTAGGTTGGTATTAAAACAGCAAAGTTAGTGAAAAATCGTCGGAAAATCGCGGCAAAAATTGATCATGTTCTATTCAAATCGTACGATATATTGTTCAAGAAATCGTACCAATTTTTGCTGTTTTACACGGTACGATAAAATCAAAGATCAACCTGGTCAATTAATTGACCAATAAATCGTGGCGTGTAAAACAGGCTTAATGCTCACTTCCGGAGAAATGAGTTCTGTAAATGTCGATTTTTTTTTAAGAAACTAATAACTCTGAAACGGTTAGTTTTAAGGCAATAGTACTTTTGTTATTACATTTTGCTTTAGAATTTAACGAGGGTTCCAAAACTTCAATTATTACCTTGTATATCACCAGACATCAATCGCCAACACGCACTTAGGCACACGATACAGGGGTTTTCCTTAATGATCTTACCACTAAAAATATTTACTATGCGATTGTAGTTCTGATGATTTTTGATAATACCGGAAGTGAATGTCAACTTTCTTATTTTAAATAGAACATCCTGCATAAAATGTACCGATTAATATAGCTAACAACAAAATTGTACTTTTTACAAAAAAAGTCATTTAGACATGTTTTTTATCCAGAATTAAGAAATAAACTATCTGGATCTAAATTATCCGAGTTCCAAGTTCAGACCATTACGTTACCGCCTCGGCTAATCAGTATTCTGCTGTATAGAGATTGATATATTGCAAAAAGCAGTGTCTAATTACCCTGAACGTGAGTACAAATCTTTTGTGGAAATTTAATAATTAGCGCAGGCGAATATAGTAGCGAATAGTTAAAAGTAGTGTTCTTCGAATCAATCTCAGAACAAATTATTTTATTCGATATACTTATAAACGTAAGTAAAGATTTTCCAATTTTGGTCTTTAAAGCGTTCTCTTGACGTTTTTTTTTTTTTTGCTTTGAACAATGGCACTTTTACTTCATTTCAAAGTCGAAGAAGAAAGGTACACCAAGTGGTGCTAGTAATAATAGTAATATTTTATAAGTAGGCTATTTTCTGTATTTGCAGACATAGAAGCTAGTCAAGACCACCATCTATTAATTGCTACTGAAACGGCAACCATAATTATTTCATTTCACTAATTAATGATATTAGGGAAAATCACATCTTTAAACTTAACCATTCTTAACTAAATAACACAGTGATGTGTCGAAACTATTATCAAACATGAATTTGTACGAATAATAATCAAAAGGTATTTTTGTAAATATATTATTTTAATTATTGGCAGTTTTTCCAAATTGAAACCTGTATTTAACCTTTATTTTACATTTCATTTGAAACAGACCAAGTTTAAGAGTGTAACTTTTAGGTTTTATTAATTCTAAATATGAAGAAAAACGTGCTATTGTTATCTATTATGTTAAGACGCAACATGATAACCGCGTAGTAACATTGTTGATTCGTTCGGCTACTCTCTGGGATTTGCAATCGTACGATAGCACATAAGTTTCATTATGGGTGAAACTGAAAAAGAATATAGCACGTCATTCTAATATAGCATATATACAATTATGAATATTAGTACTTTTTATAATTTTTGCCAAGTGCATTCGAATTAACGTTTTTTATATGTCAAATCACTATTTTGTTTAATCATATATATTTTTTATGTTTATAACACCAACTGCAATTAACTAGTTTTGACAATTAAATAAAATTAGTTGTAGCTAGTACACTTCTAGATTTCAGTTATGACGCAAAATAATGAGGTAGTAATTACTATTTCATTTTTTTTTAATTAGTTGTTTACATTTTTTCACAGTCAAACTGCGACAAAACAAATATAAATACGTTTCATCCATAAAAAATTACACCTATTTGCGTTAAGTATTCTTTGTATTATTTTGTGTATTTTACCAGAATGAGCGCCTGTTAGAAGTAAAGCAATCTATTGAAACTGTAGAAGATACCCGTAGATCCGAAAAAACTATACAGATTGAGACTAAACTGAGTGCTGCAGAACAGAAACGAGAAAAAGAATTGCAGAAGAAACTAGAAAACATTAAAAGAAACGTACGTATTTCCATTAATGCCATTGCTAGTGTAGCACATTTAATTTGCAATTATTTAATGTTGTTGTTTGTTACTTGTTTGTACACCAATAAAAAAATACTATTTTTACATCACCACAGTATCACTCTTAACAAATCAAATTTATATTTTTAAAACATTTTATATGATTTACTAAAAAGAGCTTTGGACACCTTAAATGGGTTGATTTATATTTTTTGTGAACTAACTTTTGCCGTTATCGGCAGTTCAATTGCATTTTCGGTGTCACAGGAAGTGACGTCACCTTTCTTATTTTAAATAGAATCCCCTATATATTTTTACGTTTTTGGAAAGTTAATCGAAAGGCGAATCCAACGATACCATATATGTTATGGTTGTTACGCAAAGTTTGCTAGGAAATGGCGCCAAATTATTTCTTGTGACGTCAGACTGCTTTAAAATGCTCGTTGCTAAGCAAAATAATCATAACAATTACCAAACTGTCAAATTTAAATTCCAAAAGCATAAGTTATTCTTGTTATTTATTGTCATTATAACCTGCATTTGTCATGCTTTCGTTCTTTGTTCTCGTTATTGTTTTATTTAATTTTAACTTGTTTTGTTGTTTCTTCTTTACCTTATCGAACTTTATTGTAATATTAATTATGGTAGGTTTGTTTAAATTTGTTAGTTTTTGATAAACAATGTGCTTAAGTTTCAGTTTTCTATGTTGATTTTACAACGGACTCCGCATGGACCACGTAAAATAAACTTGAAGTACCCAATTGTAGTACTCAGTGAATTTGGCAATAACTACCACGAAGTGGAACATAATGAACACTGCTCTTATACAGCCTTAACTTTGCGCTAAGTAAGGATAGTATAAAATTTACAGAGCGAATTGCTTTAACAGAGGATAATATGATTTAAATTTACAATTTGGTGCGCAACCACGGCAAATAAGGTGTGATAATTGTTACCTGATTTACATAATATTAAAATAGACCCAGCAATTTTGCATGGTTCGTGCCGAAGCCAACATAAAAGTAACAACACAAAAAACCTAAAAAACAGACATATTGTTTATCAAAAACTATCAAATTTAAACAAACCTACCATAATTAATTAATTGCAGTAACGTTCGATAAAATAAAGAAATGACAACAATTAACAAAACAAATTGAAATGACAGAAAATAATAACGAGAACAAAGAAGGAACGTGTGACAAATACAGGAGATAATAACAATAAACAACAAGAATAATTTACGCTTTTGGAATTGGAATTTGACAGTTGTTATGGTTACTTTGCTTAGCAACGAGCTCTTTAGATCAGCCCGGCGTTACAAGAAACAATTTGGCGCTCTTTCCTATCCAACTTTGCAACAACAAAAACAGATTACCAAAACGTTTATTGCTACATATCATCATATTTCTTAAGTTAAAGTACAACATATGTTGTATCGTTGGATTCGCCTTTCGATTATCTTTACAAAAGCGTAAAACTATACAGCGTGTTCTATTTAAAATAAGAATATTGACTCCACTTCTGGTGACACTCGAAATTCATTTAAACTGCCGATAACGACAAAAGTTAGTTCATAAAAAGTAGAATTCGATCTAGCATGGGGGAGGACCTCATTGTATATATAGCGTACATTTTTTTTACCACTGAAAATATACTTTCCATACATTGGTGCATTTTTTTAATAATTGAGCATATATACAGAAAACAAAATACAAATACGTCAAATTTGACGTATTTTATTTTTTGTAATAATCCCAATAGCTACTCGCTATGCTAAACGCCTATATGTTCAATTATTAAAAAAATTCACCAATGCATGGAAGGTATATGTTCAGTGGTAAAAAATATGCACGGTATGTGCTCCCTTAACCAAACATCCCTCTTTCCCCCACAAAAGTTATGGAGCGTCCGTTTTACAGGAATGTTACTGTATATACCGCTATTTGACGTATCCAAGTAATAATTTTTAAGCAATTATTGATAGCCTCTTTCAGATAGATAGCAACAACAGATATGACAAACACCTAGCATTAGTATTTAATTAAATAAGTCCTCTTTGGTATAATATATAATTGAGTAGTTTAGCTCTTCTCTGTGAACTAATAATTACCAAGTGTCAATAGCACTATAACTTACCATTTTTATGAATGCATATCTACACATATATCATAACATGTATTTCTGCTTTCAGGAAAAACGTGCTGAAACGGTTCGCCAAAATAAGGCCAATATCCTTGCAAATCAAACTGCCTCTTCTGGTTAAATGCTTTTCATTCTATTTCCTTACTTACATGAGTAGCTTTCATTTCGCCAAGACTTAATCCAGTCCCTTATAATACAACTATTGCATACATATAGAGATTAAGTTTGTGAATTATCCTTATTTCCACCGACATTGTTTGTGATTTATTTATATATCACATACCTAACAAAAAAATATATATATGTTTTTGATTTTATTTATCTTTATATTAAAGTTTGTTTTTTTATACTAAAAAAATTGTGTCTTGTTTATATTTATTTACAATATCATTGTCAGGGTAAACCAGTAAGATATAGATTAGCTAGCTGCATAGCGCCATTGAAGATGACATTAGTTTTGTGGAAGCTGTTTGTATTTACTGGTTTATGTTCACTAACAAAAAGAACTAGAGCTTGTTAATTTTATAACGACTAGCATTAACAATATGGAGTAATGATAAACAGTGTAATGGATAATAACTGTAAATCTGAGTGACCAGCTAGCTTAGCCACAATAAAAAAGTAAAGGGAAAGCTTTCAAATTGAAGCTTTCTTGCACCGTCACGTTAGTAGGATAGGATATGAAAGTTAAATCCATTCGTAAACAGAAAATACTAACGAAAACCTAGTAGGTTGTTATAATTGAGAGAGACGAAAAATTGGAGTTGTTTGTATTTAATCTATAAAATATTGTATGTAATATTTTAATGTTTATATCATTATACAACCGCCGCTGTGCTGCCTTTTGGGGTATGTAAGACGTGAACGAATGGGAAACATAAAAAGACTTGTGCTTTAGGCAGTGATTAATTTCGTCGATTTTTGATTAAAATGAGTTTGTAAAAATTCATAAACTGTCGTGTTGTATCCAAAGCAAATATAGACATTGTCCTTATATCGTTATTAATAAAAAATTAACGAAAACAATTGCTGCAAGCTTCTGTGATGAGTTTGTTTCTTAATAAAAATTATAGGAATAAAAATATTTAGCTAGTGTAATGATAATAATAATATGTAGCATTTGTGTAGTGTTGAGCCAGGCACCAATTTGTATTAACATTTCATACGCTTTAAACATGTAAACCAACAAAGATTTTTTTTCACTCACCATATAACATATTATGTTATTGGTTTAATGTATAACTTCCTTCGTTGTTTGAAAATTTATTAAAACTATTTATTTCAAATTAAACATGTTTGTTTGATATTAAATACGTTTGTACTGATGTTTTGTTGTATTAACTATGATTGCTTAATATAACATTTAATTATTTAAAATGCTTTTTATTTGTCTTTTTGCATTTACCCATTTTCCGCATTTTGATGGTACAAAGTATAAATTATGATTATGATAGCAGCCTGGATAGACATATGAATGAAATACTAACATAATAGGGAAGTGGCATGAAATTTTATTTGCTTTAGAAGTTGTATGTAATGCCTATTTGAGAATAAAGATAAACGAGTGTTAATACAAATTTCACTATTTTGGAAATCCATGAAATTCAAATTTTAATCACGTGATTTAAAACGCACCAGCGATTGGTGTTGTCATCGGGTCGTCGACAGACTGCTTTCCTTTGGCCGCAAATATCGGAGCGAACTACTTAATTTTGTTAGTTATGTAATAACTACATATGTTCCTTTTATAAGTACAATTTATATATAAAATGAAATTACTTAACTCTCCTATTTCTTTTAAACACTACCTCATTAAATAATGGCGATTTCAACATTACGATTCCATTTAATTACTATAACTATAATGATACAATATATCACGGCACATATTTTACTGATCTGGAATATGTAAAATGAATATACCCTTGTACAGCGTTGAACTGTCATATCAATATTAAATTATTGTTATGTCAAAGATATAACACGTGAACATTTCAGATTAAGTTAAGGTACATTTCCATACATTTGTTGTGCGTCCGTCCGTCGTGAATTGATATTGGTTCATTTTAAGTATTTTTCGTAACCGCCAAAAAATTCGCAGCGCTGCATTTAGTTTTTGTGCCGTTTAGAAAAGGAAAAGAATTAGTTTAAAAAGGGACATCACTCTTATTTAACTTCTGAGATACGGATACATCCTATGCAAGACCGTCTCGGTGGTTTAATGGTTAGTATACTTGCCTTTCAATTCGCACGGCGTGGATTCATATCCCGGCCGGGATGGTTAGTTTTTAATTACGGATAAAAATCGGAGTATGCCTTCTTCTCGGATAAGGAAATAAAACCGTAGCCCCCGTGTCAATACGATGTTTGGCACAAAAATCCCTACCAAAGGTTAGAACTCCTCTGGATTCGGCAAAATTCTAATGGAGTTGGCTAGTGATCGTAGTAATCGATGTCTAGAAGTGTGAGATGTATTTCGTAATCCAACGCTTCGCCCAATAATACAACAGCAACAACCTATGCAGGATGTGGGTATTGGTACTAGAAAAAATTGTATATTTAATAGGAATTTATAAGTATAGTAGCAGGAAAGGTTTCTGAGGTTAGATAACTTTTTGTTGCAATGACGGAAAACGCATGCATGAAAACAAAAGCACGACGTTTTAAATGCAGCGTTGCAATGCATACGACGCACAACAGATGCATGGAAACCTAAGGTTGGTAGAATACATTTACTCTAAAGGTGGTCTCAGTTTAAAAATAGCGTGCCCAATGACGTCAAAACATGCGTCCTTCACCCCTCCGCCCACAAACTTTCGGCCAAGTATTGCAAGATAGGAGAGTAAGACAACCTTTAGAGTAAATACATTCTACCAACCTTGATGGAAATCCGTCTTTAGTTTCACAAATACACTTCTACCAACGTCAAATAATTCAGTGGTTGATTATTTCCGATGGGTGATGTCACAAAGAAACTGACCAAAAAATGCGGGCGTTTCACCTATGTTTAAACTGGCATTTGTTTTTCAATCTCAATGATGGAAATAGGAAGTTGATATATAAAACTAATTCATAAAAAATAAATCTTTGAAAAAATGAGTAATATAAACTGTTGGGCAAAAGAGGAAAGCCAATACCATATAGGAAAATAGTGAAATTGAACTCAGTATATAGGCTGATCCAAATTAAGTGCTACAATAGCTATGTCGGTTGGTAGCTATGTCTGGTTGCATCCGCCAAGATCTGGGTGGCGTTCACCGTTCCAACACTCCCGGCTTTAAAGGATAGTAGATCGATTAGAAAGGGAAGTATAGAATGCGATAGTGCACAGAGTCCCGCCCCTGTTTACATTCTAAAATGAAACCAACATGTATGCTTCTAATCGTAACACTCCTAATTTCAGTGATGGGCAAGATAGGGAAAATTCTTAAATTTTAGCGGTGCCTAGATACACTCGTGTTTATTCTTCCTATGGGAAGGGGTCGTTGCACATTAGTTTCTCCGAGAGTCGACAAAGCACGACTTTGCTTAGTTGCTTTGAAAATGTTGTCATTTCCTCTACCGTGTCTATCGCTGCCTAATTTTAATCTTCGCCTTGTGGTACCGGCTATATGTGCCTCTAAGCTCGATCGCCTAGACGTTTACAGTATAAAAGAACAACATAGTTCTTATTTGTTTACTTGCATAAATACATAAAATTAAGCATGTTACGCTTCTGGAAAAATAATGTTATAGCAAAAAGGATACGCTATTGAGTGGTAGTGGCAAGTTCATATTTGTGAGATTTAACTGCCATTTAATAACTGAAATAGGGTTTTCAGTATTATTTTTTCCCAAAAATCACTAAAAGTATTCTACAATAGCCTCTAAAAGTGAAACAAGAGTTTACATTGTGATCATATTAAAAAAAAAGCACTTTTTTGGTCTCCTGTAAATTTCCTGTTAATGGAGTTACCTGCTTTTCTTACTAAGGCATTGATAAGCACCATCTATTGCAATCTAACGAAATATAAAATATAAATCCATTGTGAATTGCAAAATGCTCTTTCAATCCTACATCCACCCTTATTTGAGTTCGTCTCAATACTTAAAGTAAGAGCCACATTCATAGTCTTAACTTGGTTAGCACTCAACTTCATCTCAGAAACAGTTCACTAAAACCCTTACCACAACACTTAATTCGTACTGGACGCACGTTTCGATAGCCAAGCTATCATCATCATGCTGATGATGATAGCTTGGCTATCGAAACGTGCGTTCAGTACGAATTAAGTGTTGTGGTAAGGGTTTTAGTGAACTGTTTCAGTGTTTCAGTGCCACAGATTTAGAGTACCCGTTTAACTTCATCTCATCTGCTACTCATATTAAACTCACTCAAGTGATCCTCATTCAAACCTCATTTTTCGGATTCATGGAGACTAGCTACCGTATTCATAGACAATATGGAATCTCAAGGAAAAACTCGACTTAGGTAAGAACACTTTACACTTAGGACAACTTTGTATTTCCTAATTGCAATCTCGATTTACTTCGGTCATTCTTTCTATTAAACCATACTGCTATAAAATTAGCTACTGACCACCATTTACTAGCTTCACAAAAGTGGTGATATAGGATATAGGTTTTGTAAACCAGTATCTTCTGTAATTGGAGGGGCAACTGGATGGAGTTATGTTATAAAAAACTGTTTCTGAATAAATTAGATTTTAATAGTGTTAGTTGCTATACTTTATTGAATGATTATTTTCAAATGCAGTTTGTTAGGTTAATAAGAAAGGGTTGTGGATGAATAATATGTGGTCAAACATTTGAGTTTTCATGAAAGTTATTTGTTACAACAAAGTAAATTAAAAAAAATATTACTTAACCGCCTCATCCACTTGCCCCTTCAATTGTTTATTAAAACGATATCGCATTTTAAATTCTTAATTTCTAAAATATTCCACAGAATTTTATACAAATGTCTCGTTTATGTTGTCTATTATTGCGTATTATATCAATATAATTTTAAAAAACCCTCAATACATTGTATATTGTGTAGTCCTCTTTGTCAGGATTTTTAAATTAATAACACATACACTCATAGACTACAAATATATTTCCTTTAATACTTGTACATAACCGACATAACTAACATAACCGACATAACTAACATAACCGACATAACTAACATAACCGACATCACTCTCCTCAACATAATACGAACATAATCAATGTCTAACTTCACGTCTATCCATCTAACGGCCATTCTGACCTTTGATCGACCTCGATCCTAAGTCTAAAGATTACAAGATCATAACATATGAAATTATAAATACACGAAAGTAAGATGAAACACATAATTTACGCTTCTTTATACAACTGAATTATGCAATTCTAATAACTACATAATGATATCATAGTCAAAATTTTAAGGTGAGGAAGATACATGACACATTATAAATTTTATGACTAATTATAAGGCTTTAATCGGGTACAATCTAATACATTTTCATAAGGGATTTGTGTGTTTTGATATCCGGGTATATCTCTAATCACATATCTATCGTTAGGTAATATAGCCTTAATTTCATAGGGTCCTCTATATTTTGGTATTAATTTTTTGTTAACACCAGTCGACGTATCAATATTTGACATCATAACATACTGTCCAACTTGGTACTTCTGAGGCTCTTTATGACGTTTGTCATAATATTTCTTGTTACACTCCTGGTTATCATGAATTTTTGTTTCAGCTTCTGTTCTCAACTGTTCTAAATTCCGTGAGCCATTTTCATTTAAAGTTTCTAATGCTTCGCGCAAGTTGTCCCTAATTTTCCCTAATTGATTCCTACCAAATTGCAACATAGAAGGTGTTTTACCTGTCGATCGGTTTACTGTGTTGTTCATCCCAAACGCTACATCACATAGTAAATGATCCCATTCTGTCCATCTCTCATCAGTTAGTTTAGCGAGTATCGGGGTTATGGATGAATTCATTCTTTCAATTTGCCCATTTGCTCTGGGTGCTCCAGCTGCTACTAAAACGTGTTTAATGTCATTTTCCTTTACAAATTCTTCAAATAATTTGGATGTAAAGCAGGCACCTCTATCCGATATAAGAGTTTTAGGTTTACTATAATATTGAAAATAGCTGTTAAGGTACTTAATTACTTCTTGTGTATTCGTGGTTTTGCAAGCATATAATGCAATGAATTTGGAAAAACCATCTACTATTTCGAATACGTACTTATGTTTACTTTTGGTAACCGGTAGCGGCCCATAGTGGTCTATGTGAATCGTTTCAAACGGTAAATTACCCTTTGGTATGCTGTGTAGGTATCCTTCCGCTTTTCCTGGCTTTCTATTGAACTCGATGCACTTCAAGCAATTATTGATATACTCTGAAATTTTCCGTCGTATCATTGGAAACCAATAGCTGCGCATTATTAATTCTAGGGTTTTGTCAGTTCCGAAATGTCCTATCTCATTGTGGTAGGTATGCATTATAGTGTATTCCAAACTTTTGGGCACATAAAATAGAATATCTCTGCCGTGTTTCCGGTACACTAAGCCGTTGCGCAATTCATAAAACGGGTGTTCGGACCCTTCTAATAACCCTCTTAACTTGTTAATGTCTTCGTCGGTTGTCTGTTTTATGGCTAAGGTCTGCTCTAGAGTATTCCCTTCCAGTACAAGGATATGATTTACTCGACTTAGAGCGTCGACATGTTGCATTCGATTATTTGAGCGGTGTTCTATGGAATAATTGTAATTCTGTAAGAGCAAACACCAACGCATAATCCTTGGTATAACATCTTTCTTTGCTAACGTAAGCCTAAAGCTATCACAGTCCGTCATTATCTTGAAAGGGATGCCGTATAAGTAAGTATGAAAACGTTTTAATGCATACACTACTGCTAGGCACTCTAGCTCATAACTATGGTATTTGGATTCTGGCTCACTCGTTCGTTTACTAAAGAAAAATATAGGATGAAATTTGTCGTCACTCTGTTTTTGCATTAATATTGCTCCAAACCCTTGAGCACTTGCATCACAATATAACTCAGTCTCGTTAAAAGGTGAATAAATTGCTAACACAGGTTTTGACATTAGCTTATGCTTTAACATTTCAAATGATTCAAGGTGTTTCTCGTTAAATTCAAATTTGGAATTTTCCTTCAAGAGGTCATAAAGGGGTTTAGCAATTATAGAAAAATGTTGAATAAACCTTCTGAAATAGCTTGCAAGACCAACAAATCGGTGAACTTCTTTCACGTTCGTTGGTACCGGGTACTTTTTAACGGACTCTATATTTTCTGTATTCGGGCTAATACCATGTTCATCAACTTGATATCCCAGAAAGTCAATCTTACGCTTAAGAAAGGAACATTTATCTATACGTAATTCTAATAGGTTTTCAAAAACGCGCTTCAATATATTTAAATTTTGTTCTATAGTCTGCGTTGCAATAAGAATGTCGTCTATATAAATAAGGACTTGATTTTCTTTTATTAAATCTTTGAAAACTTTATTGATGTAGCAGGAGAAAGTTGAAGGACTCGAACTAAGTCCAAATGGCATTTTACGAAATTCATACTGTCCTGACGGAGTGATGAAAGATGTGTTCTTAATAGATTCCTCACTCATTGACACATGATAAAACGCATTTTTTAAGTCAAGCCTAGTAAAGTACTTTTTATCTTTCAATTGATCCAAGTGATCCTCAATTAAAGGTAACGGGAATTGGTCTCTAGCCAAATATTTGTTTAAAGTCCTAAAATCTACACACATTCGATGTTCGCCATTCTTCTTTCTAACTAAAACAATAGCAGAACAATATGGTGACTGACTTTCTCTAATAATTCCGCGGTCTAACAGGTCCTTTAATATTACTTCTAAAACTTGTTTTTCTGCATAGGATAAGCGCCGTGGTCTTGTAAAGAACGGTTCTACCTTTCTCAATACTAATTCCATTTTGAAGTCAACTTTGGGTGTTTGTGGTCGCTGGGCATTCAAATAATAATCATTATAAATTTGGCAAATATTTGACACAATATTCAAAGGCAAATCGGCTTCAATATCTAAATCAAAATGGTTTGTATCTGAAGCATGATCATCACAATTTATACTTAAAATTTGTTGGCACTCATGACTTAAATCTAAATAGGTTTGCGTTGGGCGAATATTAACAATATTATTTTCAAAGGTTACCTGAATATTTGGGTTACAGATAAAGTCTCGACCTAATAAACATTCAAACGGGATACTGTCACATGGAACTATTAAAAATTGTAAGTGTAAAGGAATATCATTGACAGTAACCTTACAATAAATTTGACCTAATATATCTAGCCTAGATTTGTTTCTGCCCTCAAAATTAAACATATTACTTTCAACAACATCAAATTCAATGTCTTTTACTAAATTAATGCTAATTAATGAAACTGGGCTTCCTGAGTCTAATACTGAATTTACTGTAAATATATACCTGTTATATTTAAGTATAGTTGGTACTGTGAAAGGGGTTACATTATTAATAATGAGCGTTGCCTCTGCTCCTTGTCGTGCTGGACTTGGTCCATTTCTGCCTCCTCTTCTAGCTGGTAATCCTCTCCTCTGGGGGCACTCCCCTATTTTGTAATCCACAGCTCCACATTGAAAACACGATCCCCGCTGTCTCCGAGGATTAGGGCAGTCTGCTATTGAATGACCCTGTTTACTACAATTGTAGCACTTCAGGGTAGTTGCCGCTTCCCTTCCTGGTGCGACATCTTTTGTAGTTTTCCCACTTGGCATTTTTCCTATGTCACTTCCAGCTCTAGATTTATTGCTCTTCATCTTCCTAGCAGTATACACCCTCTCATAGTTTACTATGTCTTGAAAAAGGTCATCCTCATCGAGATGATGTTTTGACAAAACAAAGTCCGCTACGTCATCTGATAAAAGTCCAATAGCTACCTGCTCCTTCATCTCTCGAAATGGTAAGTGAAGTGCTTTACATAATGCTATTTTTTCATGGTAATAGATGCTTACGCTCTCACGGGGTGACTGTACTCGGCCCTGCATCTGATTCCACAGGTCATTCCTATTCTCTTCAAATACAAAAGTTTTCCGAAATGCTGCCTCAAACTCTTCCCAGGTGCTTATTTGACCTTGTCCACTTAACCAATGCCTGGCTGCTCCCACTAAATGATTCCGGGCTGTTTGTAAAATAAAGGCATCGGGCCAGCTATGTAAAGTTGCTGTATCTTTCACCCGATCTAGCCACCTTTTTGTCTCTTTGGGGTTACCATTACCTCTGAATTCATCAATACTTTTTGAAAAGTCTGGCATAATATTATAGTTCTTGATGTCACTACTATCAGACCTCAATGATGGGGTCGGCTGTTGATTCATTTGCAAGAGCTGCAACATCTGAGAATTCTGTTGCATCAATGTAGTAATAGTCTGCATAAAATAATTAACATCCACTGTTTTGTCGTTTGTTTTAACAGTTTGATCTACCTTTCTAATATCATCAGAGTTGTCTTCGCCCTCCATATTATCTCGCGCAAATTCTTCGAAAGCTTCCTCTGTCAAATCGTTTGTTGAACTCATTTTTCGGTTATCGCCTTTTCTCGTACCTTCTTTCTCTTTTCCACATACACTAAACAAGCAGGCTTTTCCCTCGCTTTTCTTCTGGTTAGTTTGATGCCAAAATTCGAGTTAATTCCTGTATCCTCGGATCCAATGATCCCACTTCTGAGATTGTAGTCCTCTTTGTCAGGATTTTTAAATTAATAACACATACACTCATAGACTACAAATATATTTCCTTTAATACTTGTACATAACCGACATCACTCTCCTCAACATAATACGAACATAATCAATGTCTAACTTCACGTCTATCCATCTAACGGACTGTCTTAAAACAAGGTGCCAATTTTCAAATTCAAACTTATTTACTACAATTGTATCCTTATATCCTAAGTTTAACAACCTATTATTTGAAATAACAAAGTTTAAAAGTATGTACTGTTAATTCTGAAATAACCTCAAATCAACAGAATATTTAATACATACATTATTTATACAAAAAATTTAATAATTAAACAAATTATACATAACAATACAACTAAATTAACCAAAAACGTAATTTTATAACCGATAATAACAAATATGCTTTGAAACGCCCCCTATATGTCCATTCAAGTATTTTGTCAATGACTTACTTCTCACTCACTCACAACTCAAATATGAGGCGTCAAGAAGTATCTATATTGTCTATGAATTCCGATTTGTCGGAAGAGGACGCTATGAGTAATGGGTGAGGGTGAGTGTTACTTAAGGAACATCTATGAATGTGGCTCTAAGTACATACAATCAAGAATCAATGCCAATTCTATCTGCACATATCTCGTCTTGTCACCTACCAAAAATCCTCTGTTCTCTGTTGTAATATTGGCAGTACCGCAATGCGATTAAATTAGTGAATTCAAAAATAAATGTTGGTAAGTCGTAAATAAACATAATCAAATACGTGTATAACCTAAAGTAAAATTTAGGTAACAAAACTATTAAACAAATTAATTCGTAATTACCAATATGGCTCCAGTGTACAGAACTAAAGATGGACTTTTAGCAAAAGTGAATTTTCCGCTATACACAGTGCAAATGTTAACAGGCCGTCATATTTTAGTTGGGGGAGGTGGAGGATCTTCCAAAACTGGAGTAGCAAATGGTTTTGTAAGTATGGTTGTTTATATCATGACCTCTTATCTAAGTAAGCTAATCTTATAGGAAATATTTGAGCTCTCTCATGATGGTAAAAAATTTATTGCCGAAGAAGTAATTCGTCATGAAACTGGGCCTTGTGTTGTTATGAACTGTTCAACTTACAGTGATTCTAAACATTCGTACCTGGTTGCTGGTCAAGAGAGCCATTGCCAGTTATATCATGTAAGGAGTATAGTGTTGAATGAAAATGAGAATATTGAGACAATAAATGATGAACAACCTAATTTAAGGCATAGAAAATATTCAAAAACCATCTCTAAACAAAGTGTGACAAGTAATAAACCATTAAAAAAACTCACCTTTATGTTGCAAGCTTCTGATAGTATACAAACAGATTACAATAAAGAAGAACCAGTACAAAGAGTAGTTAGGATTTCAAAAAACGGAAAAATAATGTCAACAGGTAAAACAGTTTTAGTTAATTCTGTGTGTGTTCGTTAGGCAAAGCATTGTGTTATGGAATATACCTCACACTTGTAGGCATTGTTACTATTATCATTAGCTAACCCTACTAGAGTTTTGCCAAATTCAGAAGTGTTCCAACATCCAGTAGGGATTTTTGACGTGCCAAACATTTTATTCACAGAGGCCCAACTTTTTTTTCATCATAAGCAGAGATGCACAAAAATTATTTTACAGGGCATATATTCGTCATAAGCGGTATTTATTTAACTTTACTTATGACAAATGTATACGTCATAAACATCCAAGAGGTTAATTTCTTCAAATGTACTTCTTTGCTGCACATAATAAACACAATTTTTTTGAAGTTAAATAAACGTAACAAGGTTTGTTTTCATAAATATAGTAGAGACTGCTCTAGAATAGGAGTTACACGATTACTGTGGTGAGCTTGTATTCAGTACTGGTGACAAACAAATTGTACTTTAGCAAGATTTATGTTTCTTGTGTTTTGTTTTATACTGATTGAATTTAATTTTCTTTTTGATAAAGTGCAGGTTAGAACAACTTTGGTTAGTCTGGGATTATAATGAATTTACCTTTTAAACTACTTATCACACGTAACCTTTAGCTACTCGCGCGGCGTCTCAGACACCGGCGTAAATGTAATTGTAATAGCGCGAGTTAAGGGGCCTTAATGAACACTCAATTTTCATTCCAAATTGTTCAGTTACACAAAAGAACAATCCTGTAACTTCAACTAATACAAATGCAATTGTCTGGTTTCTGCATTTTTTAATTTTTAATTGTATGAAAGTTAATGAGAATCATAAGAGTAGTTAGACAATATAGACCTCTGTATATCCTCTTTGATTTTCAAAAACAAACGTTTTTTTTCTTTTTCTTTTCCTTATAATGAGAATTAGAATAGTTGAAATAATTATAAAATGCAGTGGGCGACCGTTTAACAAATATAATCCATTCCAAGATTATGTTAATTAATCGCCAGTTTGTCGTAGGCTTTCATGGGAAATCGATTAATTCGCCTTAAAGGTTTAAAACCTGAAATACAGTTTTTGGCACTGTCGACGTAGAGATCCCGAATTCTATTTGCGTCTACCTGATTTGGGTGCCATTTTAAAACCCTTGCTCCATCCTCCGTAAAAAAATTTTAATGTTAGATTCTGGCGTTCGTTATCCGAACATGTGTTTGGACACATAAATCCTTCACATATTCGTTGTCATTTGTTCGTAGTCCGGAACATATTCTTGGAAAATCTAAAATGAATTCTGTGCAAATTTTAGCTACAAGTTTTAGTCTTATTTTATATTTGGACCAGATTAAAAGAACTGTGTAAATTCAATGCGATTCTTACTTATTTTATAAATAAATAGTAACATATTAGGTTTTAATATTATACCCGTGCATACTCCCTGCATTCATGCATTTTGTACCTATGGCTAAATTTGTTTTAAAAATGTTTGTGCATGTACTTACCTTAGATACAGAAATTAAAAATTATGGAAAATAACTAGCAATATAAAGTTGTAGTTACTAAATATTTAACAATACAAATTCGACATCTCTAAGGATGTCTGCTATCAAATTCATCATTAATCATTTTGCATTGTAAGTGACCATTATACTTTAGGTATTCTTATCTTTCCACAATGTTTTGCTGTATTTTAATAATATAACAAAATGAGTTTAACAGTGGACATTGGTTTTGAAATTTGTAATATTAACAAACGGTTTGTTTAAGGTGGTACAGATGGCATTGTAAGATTATGGAAATTTGCTGCGATGGAGCACTTAATTGATTTAAAAGCTCACACAAAAGAAATCGATGATTTAGATTTTAGTGTCCATGATAATTATTTGGTTTCTGTTGCCAAGGATGGGCTTGTAATTATATGGGACTTTCTAAGAGGGAAAGAAATTAGAAAATTATCATGGTCACACTCAGGAGGAACTAAATATCTATATAAACGTTGCAGGTAAAACATTCTAAAACAAACAAAACATATAATATGCAGGGCATTTCATAGATTTGGACCTATGGAAGAGGAAAAGGGGAAGAGCGCTCTGTATATGTTGACAAATCCAGTAAATTCAGCAAAAAATCAAAATTCATACTTGCAACGTTGGTTCCCACACGATGGAAGTCTAAATAAATCTGTGCATATTAATGAAAATCTTGCTGCTCTTGCTGTACGGGATGATGGACGATTTGTAGCTATTGGTACAATGTTTAGTGGATCCGTATTTGTATATATCGGATTCAGCTTACAGGTACAAGTTTTCATATTGATTCCTTTGTTGTTGCTATTCTATGTATTTCCGTTTTAGAAGGTGTTACATGTTTCGGGAGCTCACTCAATGTTTGTTACTGGTTTGGAATTTCTACCTGTATCCAATCAACATACAGTTACAAGCGTTGCGGAAGCAGCAGTCGTATCTATTTCTGTTGATAATCAAATATGTATACATAGTTTGCCATACAGGACTACCATACCAGCTTGGGCTGCCATTTCTGTGATAATTTTGACATTATTTTTAACTTTTTTGTTATGTGCATATTTAGGTATTTAAATTATTAGTTTAATTTTTTAAATAAATTTTTCTTTACAAATTGTATTTATTTATCTTTATTGCTGTACATATGCTGAATATAGTTTTTAACAATTTTTGGGAACGAACACGACATTGGTTTTTCCATCTTAACAAGATATTATACCGAGAAGTGATGATAAGATGATAAACATTCAAAAATTACTGGGGCACAACTAAAAACTTGATAGCAAAATAATACAATTTCTTGCGATATTTGTTCGTGCTATATTACTTGTGTACCACTCAATTATGTTAAAAATTTATGGTTTTAAATAGAAAATGTTAGGGTGTTAGAGATTCTACAAAGACTCATGACTAGCTTGGGCAAACAGCGGTAACAGTCAGTGTAGTAGATATGTGGTGCGGAGTCGGCGATTATTTATTTCACGCATTCACAGCGTCAGTACTAAGTCGATGCTGTATGCGAGTAGTTCTGTGTATATGTAGGCTGTCGTAACTTATTTCGTAATTGTACGCTTATGTTTGCTTTAAAAATTTCGCAGTTAGGTACGTCGCGAAAACGATCAATGGCAGACACAGTTAAAAACTTTATAGTGGACATGCCGAACTTAATTTTTGATGGCGCTAAAATTCAATGTCTAGTTTGTAAAATCCCTTTAATGTGTTGGTCCAGAAGCCATTGTCAACGTCACATCGAAAGCAAACAGCATTCTCCTGCAAAAAGTGGCATACGATACCAAGAAAAATTTACATTTGATTTATGTGTCACTCTTATTTTATGTAATTTATCGTTTCATTTACTAGACAAAGAAGCATTTGTCTCCTTCTGGAATAAATATGCAAGTAAAGAAGGTAGTTATAAAATTCACTCCGACAGAAGCTGCAGCAATCAAGAAAAGCGATGAAATATTTCAAGATAGTCAGGTTAAGAGATTAACAAACTATTCACAACAATTACTTCGGACTAGCGGAGGGAATAGAAACATTACAAAATGTTTCGATGTCGCTAGTGGATTCTGTTGAAATTGTGAATGAGGTTCACGCACAGTTATACGTTGTAGAAGGCGAAACAAATTGGTGTATAATACGAAAATTTTAAAGTGTTTTAGAGAAAAACTCCGATTTTCTTATATTAAGACAAATTTGTGAAGGTGCGTGTGGAGATGCATTAAGTTGTTTCAAAGATTATTTTAAATATGCAAATATAACATCGCTAGATGTCGAACACGCCTCTGGCTGTTACCGCATATTTGCTCAGGTTACTCATGACCATGGTGCTGCGCGAAGGCGGAACTAAAATTTAGGAAATAGAGTTAGAGGTGGAATTATACTAACCAAACTAAAAACGTTTGCTCTAGCATAAAATGTTGAAATAGGCGCAAATTTAAATTTTGAACAGTGTTAGCGTGTAGCATTTCTACTTTAATAGTAATTACAGAAGTAGACAGAATGTGGGATTTAATAATTATTTAACATATAAATTATTCAACAGCGGTGTATTTCATATTACCAAAAATTCTTTTGAAAAAGCCAACAGTTCAAATAAGATACATGGTATCTTATAGCAAGAAACATAATAACCGTCACCAAGTTGTAACCATATTTTTCATGCATTGTTAGAACATATAACCTCTAAACAACACATGCTTTGAACATTTCATAACGTAATAACTACAAATTTAACTACGTGACAAACATTAATTTTATAAATCTTATTTTTTAAATGGTTAATGAATGTGGTCTTGAAAAAGTTTTTTTTATTCAAGCAAACGCAAATAATAACGGGAGATTTAACACGAATGTAGTCAACAATGCGAATGACGAGCGAACCGGTCGATGTTTTTTTAAGTTGGCGAATAAAAGAACAAATTTTAGTCTTCTGTGCCGTGGTCATGGGTCTTTGTAGGATCTCTACCATCGTCTCACATTCCGAAGATAGCAGGAATTGCAGTGCGGCAAGTATATTTGTCGCGCCTAACTTTCTTTGACAATGAACGTTACATACCAAGTGTTATAAGGAGAAAGGAAAGGTCATGATCTATTACTGTACCACCTATATTTAGAAAAAAAGGGGGATCCATACAGCCAGTATACACGTACTGAAACGATAAAGACGCATTTAAATGAAAATGCAAGAAATACTTCGGGAATTTCGTGTTTGATATTAGGCTGATTACAAAAAATGTCTTTTGTAAATACCTTCAAAATAAAACATTCAATTATTGTTCTCTTTTTATCACTTTAATCTCTTATAAAAACAAAGTGAGCAGAAAACTTCAGATATGGTGGGCGTAGTAGGCGCCATAAATTCTCGGCGTGACAGGCTCATACAGGTCCGAGCGTGTTCAAACTCCGTTGCGTCAAAGTTCCACATGTGCGAGGCCTACACTATATACATTACGGCTCAAAGAGTAGTAGTTTTTAGTAGCCAGGTAGACAACGTGACTAGTGCATGAAAATGTTTCAGGCAACGAAAATTGGTTACCGCGCGGTCATTAAATTTTTAACAAAAGATGGGCATGCGCCTAATTACATTAAACAACATTTAGACGACGTTTATGGTAATTTATCTCCTTAATATCCCACCATAAAAAAATGAGCAGTGTTTCCATTTGGGGTAAGAATCCGTTGAAGATAGTGAGCGCTCCGGTGGGCCAATTGAACTGATAACGCCTCAAAACATTGCAATTATTGAAGAAATGGTATTAGATCGCCGTCTGAAACTGAAGGAATTAACAGTGTTGTCCATTTCTGAAATAAGTATTCACCGAATGCTCCATAACCATTTGGGTATGAATAAGATTAGTGCAAGATGGGTACCGCATCTTCTTTCTGCTTCCCAACGTGAATGTCGGGTCGAATGTGCGCGCTCGTTTTTAAACATGTGTGGAGAGGGCCCGAAACCGATTTTGGAGTCCATTGTCACAGGAGATAAAACAGTGGTTCTGTATTATGATCCCCTATCCAAGGGAACGTCGTTTTAAGGACGATAGTGAGTTGCAGGCAGCTGTAATACAACATTTTCAGGGAGAAACTTTAGATTATTTTTACAAGGATATAGAATTACTAATTGATCGTTGTAATAAATGTATTGAAGTTAGGGGAGATTATATTGAAAAATAAAAGTTGTTATATTTTACCAAGTTTATTTTGTCTATATCAGGCCGAGAATTTACAGCGCCTACCTCGTATGTACTGACAAGAATTGGTAACATAAAAAGCGTACAACAAAACTGCAATGTCAATTTGTCCACATATGTATTCTATACCTTCGCATATTAAACAGAATCACAATGTTTTTAGTATACTAACTGTATTCTTATCACTACTATTTTTTTTCTTAAATTATTATTGTACCTATATAAACAGGGATTTTCCTACCTTATGCTTAAGTAAAAGACACTTATGCCTGACTATGTACTAGCTTATGATGACATATAACTTTACAGAATATAGTTTAATTATCTTCACTCTCACTTGGACCATTTATCTTAGAATTCTCTAAATTATTATTTGCATTAATTTGTTCTTTGTAATTTTGAAGCTGTTGTTGAAGCGTTGTTATATATTCTTCTGCCATACAACATGCTTGCTCAATTTCATAATTATGGGATACTAAAGCTACCCATTTAGCTTCGAGTGCTCTTAACTGTTCTCCTCCTTTAGTTTGTAAAGATTTTCTCTGCCAATTTACTTCTTGTAAAGATTGTTTTAACTCAGTTAATTTTTTAGAGACAATCCTTTCGCAATCTGATAATGTCTGTAAATACCTTTGCCAGGCAGGGCAGCAGTATTCTAACATCAACTGTAAATTTAAAATACGAACTGCTTGATGCTCTAATTGAGCCTGTGAATTATCAACGCACTCGACCCAAGCATTTACTTCATTTAACTTTCCACTTGGTGGTGGAGGTAATTCATATCGTTTCATAGACATTGTTTCCATAGGTAATCGATTTTGTAGCCTATCAAATTCAGTATGCATCATAGGTGTCTCAAAAGCCGTTACATTGAGCGATGGTAGATAATCTAAATAATTTTTGGTTGGTCTATAACGACGACATTCTTCTTCCACCATAGCAAAAGCCTAAAGCAAAGTAATAAAGCGATTGCAATCAACATATTTCATGTGTTGCTTACAGATTCCCTGACACCAGGTTCATCATAACCTTGGTCAATATATGGTAAAGCATCTACAATTACTTCACCCGCCATAGAATTTATATCTTGTGTTATTCTCAAATTGCAAACTATTATAATGAAACTATCTAATAAACTTTCAAGGCACTTACACTATACACAAGTAATTACTTCTACTGAGAAGTGAGATAGTCATATTCGGCCTCTATGGGATTAAAAGAGTTGAAAGATGGTTGGAAGTTGGAAACGGTTGAGTTGAAAATACAACTATATTCATTATAAATAGCCAATTTTAACATAACATTAATTTTCGATTTTAAGTAATTATATAGAAATTTTCAAGTAGAGATTATTATTATTTGATATATAACTAGAATAAGCTGTTAGGATATTTATTATATGCTTCTATTTACAGCTTAATTAAGGATATACTGCAAACATGATTTTTTCAATACAATTGTGCCATTCTTCCCATTACTGGATTTGAATTAACAGTTTATTCTAATTAGCTTATATGAATTATGGAAGGTTGTTATTACTAAATATTTGTTTTAAAATATGTAGTATAAAAATATATTATGAAGTTATATACGATTGATCATTAAGTCGCAACCTTCATTTCAAACACCAGTGTCAACTTATTCTTATTTGCTTTGCATATCTTCACAATCGTAATAAGAAAATAATCGAATAATAATAATAACTTTATTGTTTAAAGTGGTTGCAGTGATTAGTGATAATGGTGAGAGATATGGATTGTTCTGAACATTAACCAAACGATATTGCAGATATTTTGTGTGTCCTCGTAAAAGGTGATTAGTGGACTCGCCCAATTTGACAAACCAAGAGCTTTGTTTACGCTTCTCTATAAACAGTAAATAAATCAGCTCTTTGGTTCATCCTAACTTTAATACTTATCACTTATTCTGTTTGTGATGTGCCCTAATCATTTATTGAGCAAGAAATCGGTTAAACTTACGTTACTGCCGACATATAGTCTTGTCCACTCAAAGAGAAAAGGAATATTTATACATCCCACAGCAATGTTTAAAAACTTTTCAGTGCTGAATCTTGGCTTAATAGTTCTGTTAAAATAATTTCGCAGAATATTTCTTTTTTCATATTTATCTGAACTTAAGTATCCTAAAAAAATGAAGTTGCTGGAGAGCAGTTGTTTTGAAGCTATTAATAATGCTTTAAGTATTGAAACAGGCGATAGTAAAATCTTGGGTCGTATAGAAAGTTATTCATGTAAGATGGCAGGTGGCGATAAAGCTATGTACAAAAGATTTAATGCAGAAGGTGTTCATCCCAATGACTTGCAAGCACTGTCACCACCGCAGCTATCACCTGGCTATTCACAGTACAGTAGAAGCATATCAGGCGATGAAGAAGGTCCACTATGCGATACAATTAGCCGTAAAACTTTGTTTTACTTAATAGCTACTTTAAATTCTGCTTTCCCCGACTATGATTTCTTAGATGCAAAGGTGAGATTCCAACTTTTAAAAATAATATGTAATGTAAATAGTTAATTTAACTTTAACTTTCAACTGGTTAATTCTTTATGGTACTTCAAAATTAAAAAAAAATCAAAATTATTTTTCTTAGGAAAAAGTGTATTGCAATTTATATCTACAGTGTGAATTCGTTAGATTGAGTGTTAAATGTGTGTCAAATCCTTGCAATTGGAGACTTTGCAACTGATTATCATATGTGACCACTTAAGACAGTAGTTATATTAGCTCCTCCTTGCAATTTTAAGTTAGGAACAAATTATAGCTGCGCCGTTAAAAAAAAACAATTTACATCGCTTACGTTCAGCAGACGCAACTGTTCCATAACAGTTGAGTAGATAGCCAATAGGAATGCGCGACCTTGGATCTTCATTGGTTATTCACTCAACTGTTCCGCAATTGCTGAATGTGCCCATTGTCGCTAGTAACTATACACGATGCAAAGCAGTAGGAAAGGGGAATCATTGATAGGTACTAGATTCAACGAACACATCAGGTACGGGAACACAGAAGCGTCAAGTGTAGCACAACACATAAACGAAACCGGGCATAGTATCAAATTGGAAAACCTGAAATTGATTAAGCCGCGGGAATTAGACGCGTACAAAGCTATTGACATAAAAAGGAACACAAATCTGTAGAACAAAGAGAATGCACCGTTAAGTAACATGATACAATGACAAGAGACCCTTTCGTCTTTTTCCGTATATTTCGCATATTTTAGTGTTAAGCGGCAAAAGTAGTTACTTGTAAATATTTTTCTCGAAAGTAGGGACAAACAAGCATGGTAGAATTACAATTCTTTTTTCTCACATCATTTGGTCACGCGGCTGAAGATGGGGACCCTCGAGTCCTTGAAACGGCTGTTCCGAATTAATAATTTGTGTGGTACAGAGTGTGCCGATACTTAGTGTTATTTGCCACAGATAAAGTTGAGGGGCAGAGTACCATGAACCAATCACAAAAGGTGCCGTAAATTCGACGCAGACTAGCTTTGACCTTTCGAATTCTGATTGAGGGCGTTTTAGGTAGATTCTTGGTGTGAATAAAGAAATGATAACGAGCACAAACATATATTTTTTACATTTCGTAAATCCAATATTTTTTCCCAACATCTAACAAACATAACGTCTTTATACAATAGCTGCTTTCCGTTTGTTTTACTAACCGTATCGTTCCTCAGAGTACTATATTGGACGGTACTTAGAGTGAACTAAAGGTTCGTTCGCTCGGGCTGCACTTTTTACTCGGTGTAGTGTGAAATGACGTCACTGGAGTGGTCAGTGCAGGTAGGTGTACGGTTGTGTATAGCTGCACGCAGGCTCAACGAACGTATACTTTTACACCGGTTACTCGCAGTAGTTAGTGTAGGCCAAGCGAACAAAGCTTAAAAAGGACCTGTATTTATTACACTGTATATTGGATGAGTATAATTCTAATGTAAATGTCTTTATCGAGAAATGTTGACAGAAAGAATTTCATTATGGATAAAGTCAATATATAATGTAAATAAGATTTGGAATTGGTCGAATGGCCTAAAACCCAACCTCTGTCAGTGTAATTGTCGAGAATATCAATAATCCTGTCCTGCCCATGCGTCAACAGAACAGAATGGAATGTATCCAATACTTCCACGGACAGTTACAAAGAATTAGGATTTATTGTTCGCACTTGCAAATACCGACACTATCACGACTTTTATATAGTGCAATGATAAAAAGCAAATTGCAATATTGTTTAATTGTTTGGTCGCATATGTATAATAAAATACAAAAATCAGTTGGAATCGATACAAAGAACACTTTTGAAATACTTGTGCTACGCGAAGCACAGGCAATATCCTAATTTAGATGTTTCGTATGTTGATCTGCTTGAAGAATGTAACTTTGAATCGTTGTATAATTTCCGAAAATTGCTGCATTAAGCTATATATTCAAGCTAATCCATGGTATGATAGACAACGCAGCGTTTTTGGAAAAATTGAGCGTTTACATTCCCCAACTCAAATCGAAAGCAGCTATAGCCAACACAAACCGTCCTATGAATTCTTCCCTACACGTTCTGCGTAAAATGTATAATATGCACAACTATGTTTTGTATGTGTTTAGCAACAATTAGGCGGAATACCTGAATGCCGCCAGAGAATATCTGTTTTAATGTTTATTCTAATTCTAATTATGTTATTTTTCTTTTATTTTCTTTGATTAGTTGCTTTTTAGTGTATGCATATATGTATAAACAATGATGTTTTTGTTTTGTTTTTTGTCTCTGCATCACATATTAATTTAGTTATTAATAGAAATTACCCTGTAATTGGTTATCTGTTGGGTATATTATACTTAAATAAATAAATAAGAGGATTTCAAAAAAGTACGGTTCGGAACTATCCGTACTTTTTAAATAGAACACATATTTAAACTTCGTATCGTACAAAGCGATTCAGCACAATACTTGGAATCAAATAGAAAGCAGCTAACGTTTTCTCGTAGTAATAAAGTAGTGCTCTATTTTTAAAAACAATTATAATATATAGAGCTTTTGTTGCGGTTTTACAACATAGCGCCATAAAGGATTAAGTTCCAATTGAAATTGAAATATAAAATATAGTTTAATAATTGTACAAATTTTGTTGCTTACATTTATATTTAATATTATGTACAATGCCACAAAATAAACTTGGACGATACGCAATAAACCTGTACGAAAGTGAACCTTGCCGATACTACCTCGTCGCTTGCAAGTCGTCCAAGTTTACTTTTGTTCCATCGCACATTAGTGGTTTTCAATCTTTTTAATGAAGTTCTTTCAAGCTTTGAAGGGTCGGGCGAGCAACATTTCGTTCGCTTGGGTCAAAGAACTTGGAGTACTAAGAGCAGTATCGTACACTAATCCATCACTAGTTGCTGTATGTTAACGTTGATTTTATGCACATTATGACCTCCCTTCACAACCCAGCAACTCGTTTTTGCTATAAAATTAAAGGATATTTTTTCAGCGGCGTGGCATACTTAATAGGACGAGAAAAAATATTAATTCACATCTGTAGTAATAGAACAAATACATACGTTGTTTGATCAACTCCATATAGTTTCTATGATAAAATAAGATGAAGGTTTATTAAAATACAAGAACCGTATCCATGTAGAACAGAGATAAAGTAGTGTTTTATTCAACGTTCAATTGTTATTGTTTTCCTATATTGCATTATGAAGTTGCAATACAATTTGACTACAAAGTACCAGTTTGATTCGTACAGAAGTGTATGAAATTCAAATGAGTAAAGATCCGTTGGAACGATAGTACATAAGAGAATAACCTACAATACAGTAACAAACAAATGAAAATTACGCCATTGTTTTATACAACATTTTTTATACACGTTGCACGGTTTTATAATGTTAATGCATTAATCTTAATGCACACCCTCAAATGCAGATACAATATCGACGTCATATTGGTGTAAAAAATCAATCTTATGTTAACTTCATGTCGGCATATAGCGAGTAGTGTGCGTTGCTGTTTCCATTACTTTAACTTCTTTGTTAGGTGTTGATTCATGAAATGTCAGATATCCGAATAACCCACTAAATATGAATGTATACTCACACAAACACCAATAAGAATAGAATGTTTTGTATAGTGCATCACTATACAAACACGTGTTCCAAATACGTTTTGATGTGCTCCAGAATACACTTGTAGTACGCCAGCAAAAATGTTGACGCTTGGAGTACGCGCAAGCGTATTTAACAGGCAAATAACTATCTCTTCGCACTTTTTAGAACGTGTTTAGAGCATAATGTCTGAATTCCAACCATGCCCGTTCAAACATCGCGACGCAGTTTGGGAACCACTAATATAAATTATTTGATGCATGTCAGATGCGGATAATTGAATGTTGTATAACATCAGTTTTAGCCCCGTCAGTGAAGCTGAAGACAATTTGAAAATTATGCTGGTATAAATAGTTCCTTTCTATATCGAAGGTATACACTTGCCTTACAGGAACGTTTTTGTTCATTTTAATCAGAGAAATTGGCTATGTGTAGCCAACCTAACGTTTTCAAGAAAGCAGAAATATCAGCCTCGATTTGATTCGTGTAAAAAGATTACAAATACTTGTTAAAGAATGTATCCGTGTATATACCGTTTTAATAATACAAGAGAAAGAAAGAAAAATGTTAGAATAGGAAATAGGCCTACAACTTATAGAAAGTACCCGGATTCCCATAAAGCTGATTGATACAATCAGTTCCAGCTCTTCAGATCCGTTGGATACTCGTTACTCATCCCTCTGCCCATAAATGTCATACATGAGAGTGTATACGCTTGAAGCATTGCGATTTTATTATAGTTCTGCATATTTTTCAGGTGTATCAGTTATAATACGTACATGTCAACATACAAATTCTTAAAGAAATATAGTCATCAAAAACTCTTTAGAGTTTAATGACTCCATTTATGTATGTGATTGTTTAGGTAGTTTCGTTAGACATTAAGTACTTGCATGGAAAAATGTTGTTATCGACATTATTTGATATATTTGTTATTGCGTATATATTATTGTAATAATTCACTTATGTCATATAAACTATCGAAAGTACACGCAATGCATTCACTTTAGACAGTAGCAGCATAGTGTTTAAAATACCAATCACATTAAAATTGTTTTTTATAAGAATGTTCGCCAAATTTTCAATCATATTTTTTCTTTCGGTTATCTATTCTTTGGCATTAAATTGCAACTTTCTGTTATTAGAGCCACGAGTTTAGCAAGGAACCATCTTTGCAGTGGGTATCGAATGCGATTGATACAAATTTAAACGCAACTGTTGGGGAGCAGTTTCGAGCTATACGCCATCAATTATGGGCCGCTGTGGAAGACGAAATTGTCTTAAACGAATGCGACATATATTCTTATAATCCAGATTTGGGATCAGATCCTTTTGGTGAAGATGGTTGTCTTTGGAGTTTCAATTACTTTTTTTATAACAAAAGATTGAAGAGAATAGTTTTTTTCACTTGCAGAGCTATAAAGTAAGTATAACCACAACGTATAATACCTATTGTTGTATATTTAACAAATATTTCAGCCCAATATACGCTGTTGATTCTGGCATAGGCAGCGACTTCACAATAGATGATGATGAATTTGATTAGAAAGAAACTCAGGAAATGGTAAAGATTTAATTTGGTTCAATTATCATTTGAATCTACTCATTTTTGTTAGTTTTGTGAAACTTTAGTTATAAGATCTTTTGGTGAGAGCAAAAGTACAAATTTATTACCTGTGTCTTAAATAAATTTTAAGTATTCTTAGCTTTAAAAGTAATTTTCTTTGAATTAAGTAAATAATATTAGAAATAGAATATTATGTTTTAAGTTCTTTAAAAAAATTACGCTATTTTGATGGAATATTAATCAATAATATCGTACATGTAGTCGTACTAGTAACATATCTTTAAATGTATGCTCACTTAAATTGTACAAAAGTATAAATCTGATTCTAATGAGAAATATATTCGATCTCTCTTTAAATTTCTTAACACGATGTTGTTTAGTATTAGTATAATATGTTAGGTATAGCAACCCTGTAAAAAATAGATTTAGAAATAAACATTTCGAGATCTGATGATATAAAACATGTTTTCTACTAGTTTTTTTTTATATTCCTCTTTATTAAATTACATTACATTTTATAACAAATAGATTTGAACATAGAGAAATTGGAAGGCGGCAAGACAGCCACTCGGTTCTGTGTTGAATGAGTTTTTTTTTATATCCATGCCCGATATTTTAGGGCATGGAGGAGGGCAATGTCTTAAAAAAAAAACAAAAAGCTATTATATGCAGTGGGCGCCGATTATTGTAATAACTTTGGGTCTTAAAAGTTTTGACAGCAACTAGTAATAAACACACTTTTCTTTTTTAATATACCAGCACATAATTATATAAATAAAGCTACGCCATAAGTTTTTTAAAATACATAACTAAGAACTAAAAACTTGACTTGTAGTGAAATAGTTTTGGTTGATGGCTTTTGTTACACGATGCCATGGCATACTTGCGTATGCAAAATTTGCGAATAAGCGATTGCATTTCTTTGGTAATTTTTTATATTTATCTAGAATACGCATCTTTTTTTTTATATTTGCGTTTTTCCGTATTTCAGAGATTATACATTAGGTTGTATTTACGTTGGAGCTTCAATAAACGATAACATTGAAAAGAAAATGTCACATAATATATCTTCAATTAATATAACGTTTAATGGGCGGATTAAATTTATATATAGAGTATCCTAAACTTTTGGAATTTTAAAATTTCGCCTATTGTGTAAATAGTAGAAAGCTGAAATTTTCTGATGACATAATAGACCTCATAAAGGTATAACAATGGATCTGGGTGTTACACCAACAAGTGAAGTTAGTGTTAAGTAATTATTGGGGAGTTGGTAGCAATGGTTAAGTAATAAGAGAAGAGTAGTAGTTATAAAATACATATGGGATACGGTTCAAAAACGATCAATATATATTAAGATACCTATAAGTGTTTTACTACAAATACCCGTCATACATACATAGATACATTCCTACATACATACATACTGATACATACTAAAATACAACAGTGGCGACGAAGATATAACTGATAAAAAAAAAAAAGCACGTGTTACATACAATGGCGACAACTGCACTTTTTTCAATTGAAATATTCGAACCTACAAAAATAAGATTCGATCGCTGGTTACAACGGTTAGAAAGTGCATACACCGTATTCAACGTAAAAGAAGAATTCAAGAAGGCATATCTGTTGCACTACATGGGGGGCCGAGGCATACAACATAATTTGCGATAAAACTGCTCCAGATACGCCGCAAGATCGCAGTTATGAGGACCTAGTGGAACTAATGAATAAGCACTACAACCCCGAACCGCTGGAAATCGCCGAAAATTTCAAGTTTCATTTAAGAAAACAACACGAAGGAGAAACTGTGATGGATTTTTTAACAGCGTTACAGAAGCTATCAGTAAACTGTAAGTTTGGTACATATTTAAATACTGCCTTACGAAATCAATTTGTATTTGGTTTACGAGTTGAAAGAATACAGTCTAGGTTATTAGAATGTCGTGACTTAACCTTAGAAAAAGCAATAGCTACTGCAACTATAGTCCATTCACTGTAAGTTCCGTCTTTTTAAAGGGCACTTCCCCTCCACAGTGATGCCAAATCCGCCAAACTGACGTTAGCCAATATAGGTTAGAAATCACAAGATTTTTAAATCACCGAATAAAACCAATAAAAATATGGGAGTAATTAGTCATTCTGTTAAATTTAGGCAAATTTCTGGATATTTCTATAGTTATTCCTGTTATCAATGCAAGATTTCAAAAATTCATAAATTACGATTGCGAAATTATAAACGGATTTACATTGCTAGAGGATAAGTAATGGTTTTAACCTGCAAAATTTTCAGATACAAGACGTTATATTAACTTGACCAATACACCTTGAAGTATTACTCTATCAGAATAACAAAAAAGGGAATGCATCAAATACAGAAAGAAATAAATGCGAAACAACTAGACTGTTTATTAAATTTGTTGAATACATTATGCAAGACATATAAAATTCATTCAAGTCATTTATTGCTGTAGTGAGAAATATACAGAGAAAACAAGTGGTTATCTGGATTTTAAATACATAGGTGCGAAATGAGTACAAATGTAATTAAATATGTGAAAAACTCAATATTCATTCTCAGGTTCCGAACTTGAGATAATTTCTTCATCTGAAGATTCCCCTTCAAGGTTTATTATCAAAGGTAACACCTCTTCTTGGTCAAAACCAATTTCTCTCTCCCACCATTCAATGACAGTGTTTTCTGTATGGTTAACAGTATTGGACCACATTTCCGTTGTAATGTGGTCAATTGACTCTTGCCACATACTCAACACTTTTTCCATCCCAGATCCATCTCTTCCGATATGATTGTTATAGTAAACCTTACTTATACCCCAAATGTTCTCAATAGCATTGAATATGCAATGGTACGGTGGCAATCGCAAAACTCTATGTCCGTACTGGTGTGCCAGTTCATCCACAGCATAAATTTTGTTTGGTTTATGTCTAAAATAGATATATATATATGTATTGTATATATTAAAAAATAGTAAAAAACACTTACAATTGAACTAAATGTAATAGTTGCAATTTTAACATATCAGCAGCATATACAATGTTGTTTTTGTGTCAGCCAAGTTTGAATGTCCTGTTTTTTCCAAGCTGCTGTTGGAGAAACATTGACGCATGTTTCTGTGATATGGGGCATTGTCCATAATAATCATAGACGGTTTTTCCAAAGTTTCTTAATAAATAATTTTCAAACCAGTCCAAAAATGTCTCTGCATTCATTTCTCCGTGGTAATCTGCATTTTTTGTTTTTGATGGGAAAATCAATGATGCACCAGGAATAAAACCACTGCGATTACCTGCATGTACTATGATATATCTAAAAATAATATTCATGTGGACCTCATGGGGCTATAATATCAGTTCACTAACCTTTTCCCATCAATTTTTGTTCTTTTAAACACTTTGCACGCTGGTATCTTGCCAGGATCGACCAACTGTGCCATTCTCAATACCCATGTTTCATCAAGGAATACCGGGTCCCAGAAATAACTATTTTTAATATTTTGAACGTAGTTTCGAAGGAAATCAATTCTTAAAAGAGCAATATCCGAACGTTCCATCATGGCTCTGCGAGGATCGTCTTTTTTTCCAAGAAAACCCAATATTCTTTAAAATTTCATTAACGAAGTTCTCCCCCCAGAGAAAAATTTCATCATCCTTCAATTTTTGTAAAAGTAAAGTTAATGTTACTTGTTGTTCTGAAAAGATACAAATTTAGCACTTCAAACCGCATTAGAATATGTAATAGTATTACTTTGTCTATACATAGTATAGAGTGCATTTCGATTGCCACAACAGTGAAATCATCAACAGCTGTCACTGTTTTTACGCGGTGTCTGGTTTTCTTGGGGCTACTGAGGGGGCGGCAATTCTTTTACTTCTGTCGAGATACCACAAACGGTAGATTTATTAATTGACAGGGCATCTGCAACTCTCTAAAAATTAAGTTGTAGTATATGTATAATACTTTTTATAATTTTTTACCTGACGAACAGAGACTAATGGAATAAGGGGTCCACCATTATCACGTTCTCTTTCAAAATAATTTATAAGTGACGCGACAGCGCTTTTGACTGCGAATTTAAACCTCTCGGCATAATGCACAATTTGTTCTGAAAAAGAACAGTTATTAAAACGTATATAACACGATATATAATAACAAAATGCAACCAAAATGGAATAAAAAAACGTCAACGCACGAGAAACAGTAAACAACTGATGTTTGGTTATCTTGCAACGAAGCATTGTGGAGGGGTGAAAGTTATTTTATATACAATTTTCTTTTTCTATATTACAGCTTCAATAATTGAAATATTAGTTTCAATTTAATTCAATTACTATATTCTTATAGTTCCAAAGGTGTTAAATTATTTCTAACACAAAAAGCAATTGTATTCTTTAAATTATGTTTTTGGTAATTTTGTTTTTCTTGATTGGCATCATCAGCCCTCAATTTGGGGGAAGACGGAACTTAGAGTGAATCGACTTTAGCATGGAATTGTCTGCTAAAAGTACAGCTGAAATTAAAAGTGAAATTGTTCATTCCGTATACATGCCAAATAATAACAAAAAGAAACATAATCATGCTAGTAGTAATAGTCTTAATTACAAAAATAAAGGTAAAAAGGTAGAATACAATACAAATGTACATTCAAACAAGAAATGTTTTAGATGTGGATTAACTAATCATTTTGCAAGTACTTGTACAAGTAAGAATTTATATTGTTCTGTGTGTAAGAAAAAGGGTCACGTAGATAAAGTATGTTTTAAAGCAAGTAAATCAAACACTCTTACAAAAAACTCAATAGCTAATATTGAAGAAATAATGTACGTTAATAACACTGTAGATTTAAGAGAGAAATTTTTGTTAGATATTAAGGTAAATGGAATAGTTGTTAATTTTGAGGTAAATTCAGGTGCAGCCGTGAGCTTATTGTCAAGAAATCTATACCATACTCTATTTCCTAATGAACCTATATACCCTACCAGTTTAAAATTACATTCGTACTGCAAAACTGAATTACAAGTTTTGGGTTATGTTACGGTTAACGTCGATTGGAACGGTAACAAATTTAAATTAAAATTATACATAGTGGACACAGATAGACCACCGTTAATGGGCAGAGAATGGATTCGACCGCTAAAACTAAACCTTCAAGATATTTTTAAAATATCAACGAACGATACAGAAACACATTTAAAAGAAATGTTAGATAAATTTGCACATATTTTTGATAATACTGTAGGCAAAATAAAGGACATACGGGCAAAATTAAATATAAAAGAGAACGCAAAACCAGTTTTCGTAAAGCATCGAACGGTTCCTTTCGCATTGAAGCAAAAAATTGAAACAGAAATTGAAATACTCATTAAAGAGGAAATTTTAACCAAAGTAGATACATCGGACTGGGCTACTCCAGTAGTACCGGTGGTAAAGGCAAACGGACGAATACGTCTATGTGGTGATTTTAAAATTACGCTAAATCCGAATTTACGGGTAGATGAACACCCTCTACCAACAATTGACGATTTATTCGCGTCCATGGCGGGTGGTGATAAGTTTTCTATAATTGACTTATCACAAGCGTATTTGCAAATGGAAGTACGGGAAGTGGATAGGAAGTACATGACACTAAGTACACATAAAGGTTTATTTCAATGTTCAAGATTGATGTACGGTATTGCTAGTGCACCAGCCATCTGGCAACGTGAAATTGAAAATATATTACATGGTATTATAGGAATTTCTATATTTTTAGACGATATCAAAATTACAGCTCCTGACGATAGGACACATCTTCAAAGGTTAGAGCAAGTTCTAAGTAAGCTATCAGCATACAACATTAAAGTAAATCTTCAAAAGTCGATGTTTTTGCAAGACAAAAACAATATTGCGGATATACGATTAATAAACAGGGAATTCACAAATCACCGGATAAAATTGCTGCAATTCAGAATGTTAAAACACCAAACAACAAATCTGAAGTCAAAGCTTTCGTCGGGTTGGTAAATTACTATGGAAGATTTTTCAAAAGTTTAAGCGATAAATTGTTTCCTATAAATGACTTATTAAAAGAAAATAGGCCATTTATTTGGTCCAAACAATGTGACAGAGCTTTCAAGCTAATTAAAAAGGAAATACAATCACCCACGGTTTCAGCCCATTACGATCCTAAATTACCCTTAATTCTCGCTACAGATGCAAGTCCATACGCAGTAGGCGCGGTATTATCACATAGATATGAGGATGGTACAGAGCGACCTATACAATTTGCATCTCAAACGTTAAATGATACTCAGAAGAAGTACGCTCAAATAGACAAAGAAGCTTACGCTATTATTTTTGGCATCAAACGATTTCATCAATATGTTTATGGGAGATCATTCACACTACTGACAGATCATTTACCGCTAGTACACATCTTTTCACCAAAGAAAGGACTACCCATTTTCTCAGCAACCCGGATGCAACATTACGCCATATTCCTTCAAGGTTTTCATTTTGACATTATGTACAGAAATACGAAGATGCATGGAAATGCTGATGCAATGTCAAGGCTACCAATACAAGCAGAGACCACAAATACGTGCGACGAATCAGACTGTCTTGAAATTTTTCAAATACAATCTTTACCAGTATAATTCAAGGATTTGGCTAGAGAGACAGCGAATGACATGGAATTAAAAGCACTGTTAAGAGGATTACAAAAAGGAGTTAATGTAAAATCAAATGACAGATTTGGAATTAATCAAGAAGAATATGCGTTACAAAGTGGAGTAATTATGCGTGGACAGAGAGTAGTTATTCAAAGAAATTACGAAACATATATTACAAGAATTGCATAGTGCACATTTCGGAATGCAGAAAATGAAAATTCTTGCAAGAAATTATTGTTGGTGGCCTGGAATAACAGAAGATATTGAAGAACTCGCTCGAAATTGTTACAACTGCAACAAAATCAGAAATAATCCACCAAAGGAAATTGTACACCCATGGGAAGATGCTACTGCACCATTTCAACGAGTTCACCTCGACTTCGCAGGACCGTTCATGGGACGATTCTATTTAATATTAGTTGACGCATTCAGCAGATGGCCAGAAATATATACAATGAAGAATATTACATCAACTTCAACAATTAAAATTTGTAGGAGAATTTTTAGTACATTTGGTATTCCATCTATTGTAGTTACGGACAATGGTACGCAATTTATGTCTTACGAATTTCAAAAATTCCTTAAAGAAAATGGAATAATACACAAACAAAGTGCACCTTATCATCCGGCTACCAACGGACTAGCTGAAAGGTATGTGCAAACCTTCAAACAAGCGATCCGTGCAATTAAATGTGACGATATAGATTTAGGATTATCGAAGTTCCTACTACAATACCGAAAAACTCCAAATAAGACAACTGGAGTAAGTCCTTCAAAACTGATGTTTGGCCGAGAAATTTAATCTAGATTAGACCTATTAATTCCCACAGCTGAAGTGATTACTGAACTTAAATCACCCACGAAATTCATACTTGAACAAAGAGTTGCAGTTCGAGATTACATAAAGGACGAAAAATGGCAATTTGGGAGGATTAAAGACATTCAAGGAAAACTACATTATACGGTAGAGCTTGATGGTCGCAAATGGCGGAGACATCAAAATCAAATTCGAAGCATTGGAGAAAACACTCCAAAAATGACACCAGAAGTTAACTTTCCGCAGTTTACATATGAGGAAAGAGGAATAACTAGCGATGACATAATACAGCAAGATGAACAAAGTAACCACAAACGACCTACAGATGACAAGGGTACAAAGAACAAGGAAGATATAAACTCTAAAATGGGTACATCCTCCATACCTCCTTTACCAGTATCAAGTCCAGATCCTCAAAATATTGTATTACGTAGATCATCCCGAATTAGGAAAGCACCTAATAAATTAGATTTGTAACTGGTAGATTTTTACATAAGAAGGGGAGGTGTTACACCAACGAGTGAAGTTAGTGTTAAGTAATTATTGGGGAGTTGGTAGCAATGGTTAAGTAATAAGAGAAGAGTAGTAGTTATAAAATACATATGGAATACGGTTCAAAAATGATCAATATATATTAAGATATACCTATAAGTGTTTTACTACAAATACCCGTCATACATACATAGATACATTCCTACATACATACATACCAAAATACAACAAGTAGTATGTTTTTGATTTCTCCATCTAGAAATAAACCAATATAGTATGGGTTTCATATATCTACTTTTCACAGATTTCGAGATATTTATAATGTTATCCTCAACAACCTAAATCTAACTAACAAAGGCAAAATGTGATCACAATAACTGAAAATATTTGCAAATCTTAGTGTATTGGCCCGTTAATCACGGCTACCCGACTATTTTACAGTAATTTAAAAAAGTTAAAATGGTTAAACCTGGAGTAAGAAATATAAAATCTAAACCGATGATAGCTAAGGGAATCAAAAGTGAGAAGGAAGGAGGAACGTTTGATAAGAATCTATGCCATATCAATATTATTTTTAAAATAAATTTGTCTCGTAATGTACTTTGCTGTTTTTTTGAGGGTAGATAAATATATTAATTTATCTACCAGTGGTGTGTGCAACTTTGATGCAATTGCGTAGCCCAGTCCTTTATTATCAAAGAGAAATATGTGCAGTCCAATGTAAGTAGGCATACACGTTTCATTTATATTTAGCGACATCAGCTTGTATATCGGGCAAGGTCAGGGAGAGATAAGATGCAGTAACTCAAAATTAATTATTAATTAATTACAATAAAATTTGAAAAAATAAACGAGAAACAATTTGGTGCTCTTTCCTAGCCAAGTTTACGTAACAACAAAAACAGATTACCAAAACCTTTATTGCTGCATAATATTATATTTCTTAAGTTAAAGTATAACATATGTGGTATCGTTGAATTTGGCTTTCGATTACCTTACGTAAAAATGTACAGGTTGTTCTATTCAAAATAAGATAGTTGACGTCACTTCCGGTGACACCGGAAATACAATTGAACTGCCGATAACGGCAAAAGTTAGTTCACAAAAAAGAGAAATCGACTCATTTTTTCTGTCGTTCAAAAGTACGGTACGGTACGGTTCTAAAGCCGGCCTAAATCAACGTAACTATTAAAAGGTTAGTGCATTAGATATTATGTTAATAAAAGGACTCTTTACAGCTATTATTATTACTTTTTCGTTGTCTGTAAATCTGGTTCTCTCCGATGTGAATACATCTTTAAACGTTGAAAATGATCTCTCGACATCACACCTTCTGATAGGTACAAATTAATTAAAGTATGGCAAATGGTAATATTTTATTTGCAAATCTAACAAATAGCAAAATACGATCTTTGTAACTAGTGTCTGTACCGAATATATTTTCTACACTGTCTACAACAACTTTCATAATAGTCTGCATTTAGTTTCGTAAATTTTAGAACTCACTACGTAAGGCTTCTGTACTTCTATTGTATCTAAAACACCAATCACGACAGTAACAGTATTTCTCCTCATCACATCACTCGTTTCGTCAGTGCTCACCCAAATGTTTATTGTCAATTTTATTTCATATAGAAACCATTACTTTATCGTAGGTTTTCGTGACATCTGCATAAGGTTCTTTCACTCGACCTGTATACATTTCTAAAAAACTTTTTAGTACTGGATTTTCTATTTTTGCTAAAGGTATGTTGGCAGCAATAAATGCTTGGCGAAGTCGGGTAGTGAAATTATAAGAATCTTCTGGATTTAATCTCGATTGGTGTTTTTGTGTTTCAACGTGCTGTGTCACGTGATATGCTGCTGAGGAGTCTGAATAGTCCTGAATCTGAAGTTGTCGCTCGAGACATTGTAGTGCTACAACTATTTTGTAGCGCTTGAAACTATATACTTCAACCAAATCTCAATTCTGCCTGGTTTATATGTATATATATATATATGTGGCTTTCCATTCCTGTAGGAATATTGCCGCTTCTTGTTGAAACTTTTCTAATCCGAATTTCGGGGTGGATTAGTCCCCTGTGGTATTCCTCACTTTGCGGTCCTATAACTTATCGCGTGTCTTAGCTAACTTCGCTATCTCTCGCCATTCTTCCCTCTCCTTCACACTTTGATTGCAATTTCGTATTTCCATCAAATTAATGTCGTGTTTCACCTCGTCTATCCATCTTCCCTTTGGTCTTCCTTTACGTCTTCCGGTGGTTGGGTTCCATTTCGTAGTCTTCTTAATGATTTCATTTACTTCACTTCTCATGATATGGCCAAACCACCTGATACGTTGAGATTTAATATATCTCACAATGTCTTCTCTCTCCAGGTCCTGTAATATTTCATAGTTCATTCTGATTCTATATTCTCCATCTTTTATCTTCTTTGGTCCCACTATGGTTCTGATTATTCTTCGTTCGAAAATTCGTTCTGCTTCTTCTTTGTTTGACATGCACATCACTTCTGCTGCATACGTTGCTACAGGTCGTATTAGCGTCTTATATATTTTAATTTTAAAGTGTTTACTAATATGTTTGTTCTTCAGCAGATTTTTGTTGCTATAAAATGCCTTGTACACAGCTTGTATTTTTTCTCTTATTTCTTCTCTTCTATCATTTATGCTTGTTATGGTCACTCCGAGATATTTGAATTTCTCCACTTCGTCGAAAGTATAACTTCCTATTTTTAATTCTTGCTGTCTTATATCCGCTTCACGTCCACATCTCATATATTTTGTTTTTTTCTCGTTCACTTCCAGGCTATAATGCGCTGCTTTCCTGTACAGTATATTGAATATCTCAGTCAATCTTTTTCTCGATCTAGATATTATCACATCATCTGCGTATCCAATAATTTGTGCTTCTTTCGTTATAATCGTTCCATTACATTCTGTTTTTCTAACAATATGTTCTAGAACCAGATTAAAAAGCACAGCTGATAACGTATCTCCCTGTTTTACACCTTTGTTTGTTTTCAATTTTTCTGACTGTCCATCTTTAGTTCTCACACATGCCATTGCATTTTGTTTGTATTGTTCTATTAGTTTTATTAAATTTTGTGGTATATTAAACTCCCGCAGTATCTGTAATAGTCGATTTCTCTTCACGCTGTCAAAAGCTTGTTTAAAATCCAGAAACATCATGTGTAGGTTCATGCCAAATTTGGATGATTTTTGTATTAGTTGCTTCATTATGTGTAAGGCATTTACAGTGGACTTCCTTTTTATAAATCCACACTGATAGTCTCCTATGATGTTATTAGTATATAGGCATACTCTTTTTGATATTATTGTAAATAATATTTTATACGTGACATTAAGCAGTGTAATTCTTCTATAATTGCTGCATTTTTCAATATCCCCCTTCTTATGTACTGGTACAATAACCCCCACTTCCCATTGCCCTGGCATTTTCTGTGTGGTCCATATTTTTTTATGAGTCTGTATATTCTCCCCTGTAATACCTCACCTCCAAATTTCAACATTTCTCCACAAATATTTTCACCCGGTGCTTTGCCGTTTTTTATATTGTTTATAATATGTTTTGTTTCTACGTATGTTGGTTCCGCCACATTTTTGCTATTATCAGCTACGTTATTTTCCTCCTCTTCTCATTCCTGGATAATGTCTTCTTCGTTAAGTATTGTTTGATAGTAGTCCTTCCATATATTGACCTTTTTGTCATCTCGTATTCAATATTCCGTATTTATCTTTTAATCCTCTAGCTTTAATCGGGAATTTTCTGTTGCATTCTTATATTTTTTTGTAAAATTTCTTTGTCCTATTCCGTCTATTTTCTTTTTCTATTTCCTCCATATAACCTGGTTTATATGTACACCTCCTAAACTACAGGAAATTTCAATAATTAAGAAGCACAAAGGAACCGACAGAAATATCGAAATTACATTGATATTTACAAACGATTAAAATAAATTAAATAATCCCTTACATAGATATTTAAATGAACCATAAACGTTTAAAATCATAATGGCACACTTAATCGTAATTATGTAAATTACATGAAAAGCGAATTGAGGTAGGGATTAGCAATTGAATAATTTGAACAAAAATAAACAAATGAATTCACAATTCCGTAGAGGGACGGAACAGGAATTATTAATTAAATGTTATTTTGAGTAGAACTAAAGTAAAATAAATAAAATCCCAAACAGTAAATAAAATAACTTTAGAGCCGACGTACCCATAATACATTTGTAATGATGACGGTACTGATATCAATTACACATCACTAACCTGGGCAAATATGCGGTAACAGCCAGAGGCGTGGCGAGCGCATAAAAGTTTACACATAAAATAGAAGGTAAGAAATAAATTATAAAACGTGCTGAAACTCTTACCGTTCTAAAAGTCTTCCGTGAAATCACAAACTGGGTGACATCTGTTAAATATTTGAATCATGAGATATGTTTTCACAGCTGTTTCAGTCAAGTGAGTACAGACGTGCGGACATAAAGCCGAAAACGACCGTTCGACATTCTAGCGATGTCTATATTTGCATATTTAAAATAATCTTTGAAACAAACCTTAATGCATCTTCACACGGCACCTGCACAAAATTGGTCTTAATATAAGAAATCGGAGTCTTTCTCTAAAACACTCAAACTTTTGATTACATACAGTAGGAGTGTTTTCAGCCGTTCTGGAACCTTCCTCCTTGACCTTGGACAGCATCTGCATAGGTCAAGGTCAAGGACGGATTGTTCAGAATGGCTGAGACTGACCAAGGTCGAGCAACTCCCAGGTCACGGGAATGTAAGGTACAAGGCCGAGGTCAACTTAAGACCAGGTTAAGTTAGGTCAAGGTTAATGAGGAGATTGTAGAATGGGAGCCGACCTCAAGGTGATGATGTGTGTAAAAGGCTTGCAGTAGTGAATAGATAGTATCGCCGCGAGGGTCAAGGTTTAAGTTAGGTCAAGGTTATGAGAGTTGTAGAATGTGGAGCCGACACCTCAAGGTTGATGTTGTGATGAAAGGCTTGCAGTAGTGAATAGATGTTAGTATTAAAAGTGTAACCATGGACAGCAGATATAGTGTTGGAAAAGAAACCTGTGAAGTTATTCATAAGGAATAAAGAGTAGTACCGCGACTAACGTCAATGTGATGAAGATAACTTTCGGAGAAATTACTGATACACTAAGAATTTAAAGTAGATGGAAAATCTTTTGACAGATTTTGATACAGAACCATTAGTAAGTTAGGTGAGTCGAGCGATTTTGGGATAAAGTAAATTTATATACGGAGACGTTTCTGCGAGAAGCATCATGGAAATATACCATACTATGGGAGAGAGCAGTAATTTTTAAATAAAAGCCATTCCAAATGGATATGTGTTGGTTTGTCTGCAGATTGAATTTTGACCAACGGTAAAGGTCGTAGGAGTAAGAAGCAAAGTTTGTTTTTTTTGATATGAGTGGAATTCACTTTTTAATGGAGAGGTAAGAAATTGAAAAGATATTTTGAATATCGTGGTGGAGCATTTCCAGCTGTAACTAAGTCTCAATTTGCGGATATCTAGTGAACGTTTCGATGGAAGTTACTAGAATACTTAAAATGGAGAAAATGGAGACTGCGCATATTATCATACGAAGGTTGTTAGAGTTGCTTCGTTAGAAAATGTTGTAGAATTCCGTTTAGCACTTATAAAAAAGTTTAAATATGAAGAATTTATAAAGAAATGGTTGATTAATTTAGTTGGAGGTAATATTAGCGCAACAGATTTAAGTTGAGAAGTAGAGAAAATGTTGGATGAGTTGGTGTCCGAATGTGCTTGCATAACACAAAGAAGTGTTAACGTATGGATTACAAAAAATTTATAATGATGTAGATGTATTAAAGAAAATTTGTTTATATGTTGCTACTAACAAGATTTATTTGTTAATAAAATGCTAAGTAAATAAAGATGTTATTACGTTTTATGGAAATACAGAATGGAAGTAAAAATGAGTATGTTATTGAAGTACTTACTTTACCTGTTGTATGCTATTCGAATAGTTGCTGTTTCGGAAAGCAGTTTGGATAAGTTATCTTTATTAATATGGGAACTATAGGAAAACCATATCAAGTTACAATCCTAAAAGCGAGACGGAAAGTAGTGGATTATTGAATACTATAATAAATAAGCTTCCCGTGAACTTCATATACCAGGATATAGTTTTTGCGGTCATGGAAAACAAAATTGAAAATCCGCATTGACAGAGGTGACCGGGGAGTGAATTTGTTGGATGAGGCTTGTAAAGAACATGATATAGCTTATTTTGATTCAAGGATTATCTAGCGCCACGTTGCGATGGAACATTATATCAGAAAGCGTGGAAACGAATTAAAAGTAAGGCCGCAGGTTGGGAGAAAGACTTGCGCTTCTGTAATTGCGGTTGCAATGAAGTAAAACAAAATTGGTATGGGTATAATGCGGAAATACCCCCCCCGAAAAAGGTGGTAGAAAAGTAGAGTAGAAGAAGAAATAGAATAGGAAACGAGTAGGGTAGTAGCATTTCATTGTTACAGGCAATGAAGAAAGCCGGTATGCTAAAGACATATTCGGTAAGAGGGAAGGGCGTTTAGAGAATGCAAAAAGTCGCATATCACAGTGTGATTAAATTGTAGAAAAACTATTGCACCTCGTTCAAGAATAATTGCCATACCGAAAAAAAGGTGGGTTTTCACCCACTAATTCCATTGTTTGTGCTTGGGTGCTTTAGGATCATTAGGTGGAGGTGGCTCCAGCATTGCCAAAGCACTGGTCGAACGGCTCGCTAAAGTGAAATGGGATCAATTAGCGGAAGCAAAACGCCATACATAATCTCGCCATGGGAGTCGAAAGCCTGTGGTAAGGGTTATATATGGCAAACCCTATAAGGCTAGGAGGCGTTTATCCATCGGAAGTGGGTTATTACATTAGACCTATAAAACCGGTTGTGGGGTGTATAGACAGGCCGGTGATGGTGTCAAAAAACGGTTAACCATACTACTCGAAGACCCTTGCACTGAGACGATTTACAAAAATATGTAAAGAAGTGGAAAATAGGGAATTTTCGGGGTATATTTATTCGAAGATGCATTACCGGGGGGGGGGACGGGGGGGGGGGAGTTATACGTAAAAAGGAAAAAGGAATAGTTATTTAGATGATAATGTAGGAGATGAAACTCACTGGTGGCATTATATGAAAAATGCTGATTAATTAAAGATTTTGATAGTTATGGGGATTAAGACCTCCGATGAAGTGGAGGAAGTATTATTATCGAACTAACGGGGTGTTATCAGAAATAATTATAAAAGATATCAAAGATATTAATACGTCAATTGTGGTCATCTCTGTTGTTCTTTTTGAAAGGATATAATTCATTGAAAGGAAGTATATAATTAAAAGGAAGATGGAACGTATAGTAGTGAATATGTGAATGATTTGGCTTTTGTTTATCTGGAAAAGGATTCAAAGTGGGAATGCATGTTAATCCTCCTATATATTTAAGTGGGTGAATATGAAATGTGCATGTTAAGCTTGCAAAAACTTATAATTCCATTCCAATGTAACACACAAAATAATTGTATTTCGTTATCATAGTATGAAAACAAAACCTGGATCGATGTGCTTTTATCCGGAAGGTACCTATGACATACATGATTTGGAGAACTATATCGGTGAGCAAAGTACGAAGTAGGCGGGTGTTAGGATGATTTTTTATTACTGTGGAAAAATAGTAATACGATGAGAGATATACTTGAAAGTCTACAGTGGAAATTGAATACAGCAACCAATTCAAATCGGTCCGTTGTGTCGGTTTTAATCCCAGAAATCATTCATAGAAAACAGGCTCTGCCATTAGTGACGATGTAGTTGAATAAATAAAAATAAGTGCCATGATATTATGTGTATGTAGGCGATGGTTCATATATAACTGGGGAACCTTCGCATGTTTGATATCAATTTTACCCAAACGTCGCACCGGCTTTAAGATATAGAAGTTCAGGATGAAAAAATTTATATGCCGTAATTACTAACGCCCCCCCCCATGTTGAGTCGTATTATTTATTCGAGCTGTAGAATCAGACAGGGACGTTTAATCGAATTAAGAGGTGAAGAGTTTGCCGTCATATTAGAATTAGGAGGAAGGTGTGAGTATAAAACATTCTTGGCGGAGTTAGATGAAATAATATGAGGAAACAAAGAGGAGGATCGGTTAAAAGATGTTATGCTAAAGATCGTTGAAATTTACACGAAGATCGTCAAACAAATGCGGAAGATGGTTGTGTAAACAATGTTGTCGCGTAATAAGTTTAAATCGCGGAAAATAAAGATTTTTACCAGGTTGGTTTATACAGTATATATAAGATGATTTAGAAAGAGGGGGAAAACTATATCGATGCAATAATATAGGAAGCGATGATGTGAGGTTTAAATTTACGTATCAGAAGAAATCTGCAGGTCTGAATACATTAGGTGTTCGCATTAGATTATAAAATGAAATTCTAAATGTTATGAGTAAAGTTGCGTGGAAATTAATTCCAAAACTGAAAATGGAATTTCACAATCAGACCTTTCGGTTCACCGAAATATGGAAATAATGATGAGATCAGAATCTTAATACCCGAAATGATAAATATCTTACCATCAGAGTCGGAAATCGCTTATCGAAGGAAGGATACGTTTAGTTAGGACGAAAGCAAGAGTAGTGCTACCGACATCTCTGATTCATTAATGCGGCAGCTTTAGTTTCTAATATAAAGATATATTATCAGCGGAGTGGAGATTGATGAAGTTAGAAACGTAGTATAACATCAACTATGAAGGGATATTTTCATATAGTCCGAGTTACGGTTAATAAATTGGAGAATGCGTTGGACTTCGCTCTAGGAAAGCTCCAGTATGGAAGTAAAAGGAAATTTAGCATCTGCATACCTCTAAAAATGTGGATGGGTTTGCAGAGGATTTTAAACAAATTGTCTGAACGTGGTACACAGGAATTGGTATTGAAGCAGATGCGCGGATGGATAACGGGACGTTATAATTAATTCAGTTACAACAGAAGAGAATAAAATTCAAACAAAATTGATAGTATAGTATGGCGAGTGCCACATGTTAAAGTCGGCATGAGAAGGATCTCGCATTGACAAAATTAACTACTAAGAATACGCTAATGGAATGTTCTTAAGGGGTGGTAAATACATGAAAATCCCTGGGATTCCAGAGACAACTAAAACATTAGTTGGGCTATTAAAACTGCCCCCACATTGGAAAACACTCGATTATTATTTCTAGGTTTTCAAACGGGATCCCCCCGGACAAAGAAAGGAAAAAAATCAAAATATGAGTAGGTTTGATCCGATTAGCGTTACAGACGTGAACGGCTTCATTGAATGGTAAAAGTATCCTTACGAGAACGTTCGAGCAGATTCGAAGAATCGATTGCAGCTTATATATATGTACGCTAGATTCCATTGATGTATTACGATATGACTAAGCGAACCAATGTTGAAGCTGAATAATTTAAAGGTTGTATGTCCTTGATAGGGATTGACTGCCAGTCATCAGGGAAGATGGCAATACATAGAAGCGGCGTGGAGGTTAGAATCGAGTTTACGGACGGGAAAGACAGCATTGTCCAAAGGATTACTACACTTATTTGTTTAATTTTAATAACAAACTCTATGAATTTCTCCTTTAACAAAGTTGTCCAACGAAGGTATTAGGAACATTGCATGTTGTACTACTACAGCAATGTAAAAAGAGGGCGGAGACATTAACTTTAAGGTGTTATGCTGAAGGTCGAAAGAGGTATACATAGCTTAGACTGGGAGGACTCTCGCTTTAAATAGGTTTATATGGTAGTGAATAGTAGTACACCAATTGACCATCATTATAACCAAAAAATTGTATAGTTATAGATTTTCAATGTATCGCTTTAATAGTTGTAGTTTGATTCCTAAGGAGTTAGCTACGTGCGATTAGCGACTGTAAGAGAAGTCACTTTGTATTTAAACCAGGTTTTAGTTTGCGCATTGCAATAGAAAGATAAACGAGTTGCTAGAATACGCCTTTACTCATCATCACGGTTTAACATGGAAGATGGATAACGCGTTAAGTGAATTCGATGAAATCGTTAAGCGTTTGTTGCGCGGGTAGATATTTGTGTACGTAAAAGGAAGACGAAAAATTAGATTTTTTGAAGTGTATTGTGGATAGAAACGTATTATAGATTGGTGCAAGCGAAAAAAATTCAAAAGGGAGACCCAAGGTTGTAGGGTCATGTTGTTAATTACGTAGTTGTTGCTCTAGCTAACGTGAACGTAGTATAATTTTGTAGTTGAAAAAGGTCTAGGGAAAATTGTTTAGGATTATAAGTAACTATTACCAATTCGCTTTGCGATTGGGGTGTATTTGTAAAAGTTCATAAAGACACATGTGGAGGAAAGTTGGGTATTTATCGATTGTTACCCGATTTAGCCGATTTCTCATTTCGCGAATATAGGATAGGATTTGTATTTCTTTCCTAGGTCATAATTTAATGCGAAAGGTTAGAACTGCAGATTTAGAATTTGTGTGCGCGCGTTACCTACAATTTATACGCAGGATGTGGAATTATCGACATACTAGACCGTGTATGGGCACTTTGCCATTATCGAAGTCGATACTATTGATGGATGTATTGTAGAAAGACTGTAACGTATGCAAACGCAGCGATTGAAGAAAATAAGGTGATAAAAATAATAGTTACAAAGTTTATTTGGATGTGCAATATTCATGTAATACAACGTATGTGTAGGGACATTATTCATAACAGAAGTGAAACTTATGTAATTGTTAGTGTGTATTGTAGTGCAATAAAATATTTGTAAAAATTACGATTGTTGTTAATCGTAAACCAATACGTTTACCGTTTCTGAGAATATAATTAAAAAAATATGTGTAACATCTGTGGGAATATGCCTTCTCTATATACTACGGTCTACAAGTAGGTGTTTAACCTATTCTCGAGACATGATGTATAGTGATCTAAAGAATTTTACGAGGCACAGTAAATTGGAATGGTTGAACAACCTGGAGTAGCCCGGTCAGTTGCGGATGAATGCTGAAGTGCCCCGCGGGCGGCCGAGGGGGGGGGGGGGGTGCCCCCCGGGAATGGTGCGGGGGGGGGGGGGGTGCCCGCTATGGCCGATGCGGGGTTGGTCTCTGCGGGTGGGGAGGGAACAAGGCACGGGGGGGGTCTGGGCGGCTTTGCTGGGTGGGCCTAGGCGGCTTTGCGGGGTTGGTTCAACCGAGCCCCCCCCCCGGGGGCGGGGGGGGGCGGCGAAGCCGGGGAAGACGGTGGAGCAAGTCCGGTGGTGAAATACTCAACGGTTACTCCAGGACGGCGACCTCTGAACAGAAAACCGGTCACACAGAGATACAGGGCGTTGATCGGTCAAAAATGCGGTACGTACACCTGCAATAAGGTGAGCTCGCATTAAAATCAAGATTTGCGACACGTTACAATAACGGACTTCGTTTAATTAAAGTAGAAAGTGCCTGCATCAATCAGCAGGATACTTCATTCGGACGAGGGATCGGGCTAAGAAGGTCCTATAAAATATCGAGATCTTTGTCTGCAAGTCCAGTCTGAGAAACTACTACTCAACTCACTCAAACTACTCAAACCTACCAACTACTCAAATTTATAAAAAAATATAAAACAATGGAAGTGAACTTTAATTTCTCTATTCTGTTTCATTTATGTATAACATTGTGAAAATCATAAAGTGCGTCGGTGTCAGGTAGACGATTTTATATTTCTGTATTAATGTTGTGATCTTTTGTATTATTATTTAAGATTCTGAAATACGTGTTGTAAGTTATGTAAATTTGTACCTAACTAATACCAGCAAATTATTTTTATGTGGAAGCGTTATTTTCTTATTTATTAATCTATTAATTTCTAAATATTCTTATCCAATGGCCGTCGGTATAGTTTTATCCCTTTTTCTGTATGAATATTGACTTTAATATTCTGAAATACGTTGTAAGTTATTAAACTCTAATAATTTATAGCAACAATTATTTTTATCTTGAAGCGTTTTCTAAATTTTATTGATCTATTGATCTTTCAATATCATTATTCTCATGATTTAAGGGTCAATTTGTTATATAATTCTTTCCTTGGCCAATCAACAAGACAATTTCGCGTCAGTCCAGGAAATAGATGAACTGTCTACTGAAAATGAATCAACGACGCGTTCAACGATGGATGTGGACGAAGCAATGGAAGCAGTGATGCTGGAGATGCGCGGTAGAGATCTACAATTCAGGGATGGGAGACTATACCGTACAACCACCTGCTGAGTGAAACCGTAAGCAACCGCATCATCAGCGGCAACTTGCCTCTAATTCTATGTCAAACTACAGTAGAATCTCCGGCAATACCTTTCACACGTCAATACTATTTCACCATTACGCTCTACTATTTAACTAGCTATCCTTCCCCATTACCTGCTGAGGAGTACAAACAAAAATTTTCGGATAGAGCAGAAAGAATAGGACTGACTGCCCACGAAGACTTTACAGACTACGTACTAGGACGTGGCTTCACCAATTGTCGTACGAATGGTGGTAATGTTGGGAAACGTACGAGGTAACGAGTAGAGATTATAGTGGATTAATGTCAACTCACATACGTCCACAGGTCAGTTGATACATCATCTTGAGATTTAACATCACAACCACAGGTTGTTGTTAAATCGGCTCTTTTATCTAATTCTTTGCGTAGTCCTATGCTTCTAGCTTTATTAAGACAAGCAGCAGTACCCTCTACATCTTCTACTCCATACTCCGCACCACCTGCAGTACCCTCTACGCCTTCTACTCCATACTCCGCACCAGCACCCTCTACGTCTACCGAACAGCATTTCACAACCGATCCTGTTCAATTTTACCCATCTTCCAAAGAGTCCTAAATTACTGCAGGTCAACGTATAGCCCACCCGGAATCTAGTCCCATCTCAATCCACTCTCCCATGATCACTTATCGTTGTTTGCTTGGTCCTCATTCAACCACACATCACTTCTACACAAATCCTCAAATCCTGCCACCACACTTCTAGCCAAAGTCCTCAAATCGAGCCAACCTTCACGAAATATTTTACAACGAGCTTTTAAGGAATTATCTGACGATATAATGCGCACTGAGGGAAAACCGATTGAATAATATGTGCAGCAAAGTGACTCCGATGAAAGGAGGTCTATTGATAATGCTATTTGGCCACGGACATGGTTCTTAACTTTTTCCACGGTGCCGTTAAAAGTACACATTCCAACAAAGTTCCTCTTAATTGAGAGAATTCGATCCCTCAAAAGCGAGGAACCCTATTGGATAGACAGAGAAGCTTGATTGATGATTTCTCAGTACAATCAAGCTGGAAGACGAGGGGACTGGTACTCATGACACTGACGTGCTGCTGTGACAGAAATTTTAGGGAAACATTACAGTATGCTAGTTTATATTTCCGGTACTGGACTCTAAAATTATCAGCGGTTTTCACATATTTTTCAAATACTTTCGCTGTATTCTCCCCCCCCCCCGAAGGAAATTGCAATTACCTGCAAGAAGATAGCTGTTTTCACATATTTTTCAATACTTATCGCTGATATTATTTTTTGAAGGAAATTACAATTACAATGGATAAAATCACGATTAAAATCCCCTTCCGGGATAGGAGACCGCCGGCGACAACCGAGACACCGGAGCCGACGACCATAACCCCGGCTGAGAGACCGGCGAGTCCGCCACCACCTCCATATTCGCCGATGACCCCACCACCAGCTCCATCGCCGGAAACGCCGTCGGCTCCTCGACGATTGACGTCGAAGGGAGCTGGTGGAAGGTTTAGGGCAGGCGAACACCTCCTCCTCTTCTGGAGATGGATGAGGTTGGGCATAGTCCCAGGACACTATAAATTATTAATAAAAATAAAGTTTTTTTAAAAATATTTTTGTGTTGTTATTTATTAATTTCCTATATCCTAATATATACGAAAATAAGAAAAAACATTAAACATAGTCTTTTAGAATTTGTATTAGTGTGTATTTGGGCATTGGAACGGGCACTGGAAAGGTGCATGCGGCTGAAACACAAAAATTATTGTTTTGCCTAGCGATAGCTAGGATTTGCTATTGAATTCGAACACTTTTATAGACATAGTAATCTTCGTGGAACATGTAAAAGAGTTCTTAATTGGTGGACCCTTGGGGGTGTAAAAACACATACCTTCTTACTCTATTACTACATCCGAATGGATTTCGCTTAAAAATACATACATTTGTTGTAGATCTCTTCAACAAGAGAAAATGAATATCTCGATGTATACTAAAACTGTTCGGAAATAGGTTATCCACGAATATAACGGACGTACACTGCATGCTATCCTGATCAAGTTTCTGATTTATTTGTAGTAAATTTTGACGACATACCTCCAATGACCTGAATATAGTAATACAATTTTTTCTTTCGTAGACATCGCAATTTAGATTGCATATATTTAATTTCAACGTATAGTGCAATACTAAACAAACTATTAAGGGAGAATGCTAATCTTCTAATTTTATTTTCACAAAGATGATACTAATTTGAAGCACATTATTATAAACGCTTCATATTCACGATGTTCAACTACGAACAGTTTCTAAGTATGTGCAGAATCGTGCTGGAAGAATCCTTCGGTATGTTACTATCGATCACCGATTGTAAATCAATGAGGGAGATATCGATTAGGTTTGACATTACATACACTTATAAACTATTACTTCGATAACAGAAATTCTTTATAGTGCGTTACGTTTTTATTTGCTTAGTATATTACTATCGTGAAAGAGTGAAGATACCATTCATGGAAGAAAAATAGTAAACGATCTCGTGAACGCTCGCGAAGCTTTGAAACAAAAAAATTAGAACTTTGAAAACTGATATAGCCAGGTCAGAGAATGATCGATATACATTACGCGCCATAACACAACCTTTGCAGGAAAATTGCTAAGAAATTAGAAATTTACTGATACTCAACGAAAAGTAAAACCAGACCAAAAAAGACATTAGTTCAGAAATAGCAAGATCCTGGTAGAATATTTTTCCGGGAGAGAAAAGTTATCGGTTACAGGAAACGTCAATTATACGACGAGGTGCTACTCCTAAAACGAAGTAAGCAGGTTTCATGGTTTAGTCCAGGCACTCACTCTTCTCCCCCCAAGCAACACATTTTAATTTGAAACAGAGGGACACCTCATCCCCCCTCCAATTACGTTAACGAATACCGAATCGTCTGAGCTGAAACCTAGTTGTCAAACATCATTCACCCAACCTACATTCTTGGAAGATAATACTAGGGGAACTCTTAACCAGATACTCCCAAAGATGAAGAAGAAAGTGGTCAGTAGTAGGATGAGATGTGATGAAGATGAAATGGACACATAAGTGAAAGGTTAAATTGGATAAATCAATGGCTCACGCCTGTATGCTTTTGCAAACGCAACCAAACAGTCAATATAGCAAAAGTAAATCCCTAAATAAAAACTTTATAGAAAACGATGTAGTGAAAGAAGCATTACGAGACCATGATCCTACTGTACGTCCTGATCTTATAGGTTGATGATAGATGAAAAAGATGAATCATGAAAAATAATGGTGTACACCGAGGTTGATGGAACGTTTGAAAGTAGAAACGCGATGTTAGATTGATGACAGAACATTATAATGGGCGATATTACTTACAAAAGTTACTAAAGGGTTTATTGGAATTACTTTTCAAAAAGAAAACCGGGAACGTTTCATATGCGGATGCTAAGAATTACAAATTCATTCCTTAATGATACAAATGATCATTCGAGCGATTACAATCAAGACAGAAAGTATGCGGCAGTAAAAGTGCAAATACACGACAATTATTAAACCTATTATACAAGGAAAAAAACCTGAAGTTGGTGGACTCAAACTTGGAAGATGGGCTGGGACTACGAAATAAGTTCCTCTGAGAAAGACGGGTTGTCGAGGAGCAATACTGAATATAAAATACTGGGACGATGCAAACGAATTAGTGCGATAGGTTGAAACTGCTTATGCATCGTGAAATGCTGGTCATACTGGGACATGGTAATGAGATCTTGGCATAATTGAGGAACTGAAGGGAATCCAAAAGTTTTAAGTAGTAAGTTCAGTTTATTACGTTATAAGAGTCTTAAGGGCTGCGTGTTAATAGTAATGTAGCTGTGGACGATAGTAGACTAACGATGACAATAGATAAATTTGGAGACATATTACATAACAATCATAAAAAAAACATTTGATGGATGCGATGTTCTTACGGATTTCCTAAACACCCAAAATAAAAAAGGTATTAGAATGTGCGCGCAGAGAACATTCCCGCGAAATATGTATCAACATTATTCAGTGATGGTACCATAGTAGTGCGTGGATGTGCTTATATGCAATTGAAACAAAAGAGTACTATATATAGTAAATAAACTATACGAAGGAAAAAGAGTTAAGGTCCAGTATCCCACCAAGTCCTTAGCATCGCTTCTCATTGATGGTGAAGAATTCGACATCGACGAAACCGCGTTGTCTTAAAGAAAGGTTGCAAAATTATATTAAGTACATTGGGCCAAAGCCTTACAAAAAAAAACGTAGAGCCAGTATATGTAGGAAGTGGTAGTCGAAGGAAATGTCATCAGTAAGAGGGAGTGGTAAACGAAATACACAAACTGCCCGTAAGAGATTTCTTCGACGGCGAGTATATTAAAACAGGTTCTACGCGACTATTTCAAATAGATTGGTTGAGATGATACATTTACGCCAAGGAGAATAAGAATTTCAAATATATTTCGTATGCATTAACGCATTTCCAAGTTGCTTGGGCAATTCGATAAAAAATAAAAACATCGAACGAGCGCGAAAGCGATGGAACTATACTCTCACGGGGAAAAAAATGTCCGAGAAATATTCAAAGCGATCAAAGGAAAAAGAATTTTATAATACGCATTTCAAGTTTAAAACTTATGGCTTTTTTACCGATACAATATTAATCACTAAGTACCATATTCTAATTTAAAAAAGTTCCATTGTTAGACGTTTCAATAGAACGCTTAAAAATAAGATTGGAAGAATTTAGTTTTACGGTAAATTACAGTCGGGGTGATATATGCACAAAACTTGTTGGACAACTACAATAATACAGGCCAGCACTACAGGATTACAAGCCTGCCGCAGTTAATAAAGAAATGCTAAATACATTTTGAAAGAGGTTTTATTAAGCAATATTAAGGGTTGCTGATCAAGCATTTCTAAATTTAAAATGGAGACCCCGTTCGTATAAGTAAAATACAGGGCATGGATTTCAAAAATGTATAACCAAAAACTGGACAAACCCCGAAATATTTACTGTTGCGAAAAAATTCAAAATACCTATCCCAGAAACATATTTATGCAAGATTCCTCAAAATGAAAAATATTCTTGGAGGATTTTACGGAAAAGAATTGATGAAAGTTATATCCCGAGTTTACTTGGTTGAAAAAATTATACGTCGAAAGAAGGATAAGTTTTGTTTAGTGGCTCGGTATGCCTTATCGCACAATTCTGGATATCTAAAGATAATGTATTGGACTTAATTAAAAATAGGACATAATTTTTATATAATTTTTATTTAATAAATCTACTATGTTCATGCATACATTTACTACATTATTAAAATCATAAATAAATATAAGTATTAACCAAAAAATTAATATTAAATAAAAAATTAGTGTTAAAATATTATTCAAAGTTACAATATCTAAAATTAATTTTTTGTAAAGTTTTCTTGCCTGCGTTATATTCTTCTATTTGCGATGACCCCAAGCTAAGGTATTCACTTTTATCAGGAAGGATATAACGTTTTCATCTTTAGGAGAAAGAGCAAACTTTTTCCGTAATCGTATACGTCGTATGCAAGTCAGAACCTAAACAAATACATTCTATCATATAGTGTCCGTCATCTTCACTACATTTTGTAATCAGAAACACAGAATTTCTTATCAATAACATATTTCTTAACTCTTCGCCGTTTTTTTTACCTGTCTTAGCTGAGCAATTCACACCATAAGCTTTAGCACGTACCATAGAAAAACATTCAATAATCCCACCAGTCGGTATTTTACATTCCCCTTCATGCTTCCTAGTCTAGGTAACGCGAGGTATTCCATGTACTTTTGTCGCGAAATTCGAACTTGCCCGCTCCTCTTCCCTAGCTTATGACTTCCTCCGACTCTCATAAGTGTCAAACAATTTAGATTATTTTTCTATCATTATAAACGTTATAAATTCTTGTATCGCATATAATTATATGAATCTGTATCCGTATCTAGCAGCGAAACATCTGCTCATACAACGGCTTCAAAAAGCTAATAGAAGAAAATCATACATTACCTATTAGCGAGTCAAGAATAGTAAAACCTACGTAAAAAGGCTTACTATTACTCTTACAAGACTTGTGCTAATTCGATGCGCGGTTAAAAATTCGCAACAAAAATACCTTGCAGATCTAAAATTTGTTTTGCATGTAAGCCTATGACTCGAGTCTTTTATGAATTGTTTCCCAAGCGATACTAATTTATATTAACTCGATTTCAACATTTTCCATATGTTTTTCCAAAATATACTATTACCGTAATTTATAAAATTGTTTGAAGAATTCGTTGGTAGATTCCATTCTTTGATCGTGTGAAGTCGATGTACTTCTTTAACCACTTACTGTGCTTAAAACTAAGGCCACGCCTAATCCCGGCATAATTTCAAACCATTATTCAAACATTGTTTCAAAGTTAAATAAGAATAACATTAGTTTGATTTATGCGGAGGTTAGGAATCAATTTGCTATATTTCGAATTTGGTGGAATAACATGTTCGGACAGAAAGGGAAATCATTGTGCCGGTCGTGAAGATTCGTGGGGTATTTAAGTCTACTTCGAAAACCATATCCTAGATCTCCATCATCGTCTAAGGCTTGTACGTCCATTGCTCGTAAAGTTCCTCTTTGTCAACCATTTAAATTCACCTTGGTAGGTGGAACGTTCATTGCGTAAACCAATTATAAGTTCGTTCGCATCTAAATAAATATGATTTTTTTTCTTCGGTCAGAGTACATCCTGGTAATAATTCAATTGTTAGCAATCTCTCTTTCTTTTGCAAACACATGCTACTCCACTCGTATACCCCCTTAAAAAATGAAACATATCCACTCATTAGTATTCCCAATATAATATTCTGTCATGCGGAACCATGGCATCCAGCTTAATCCCGGTGAAGTAAAGTAATGTGCGGGATCTAGTTTGTAATTATCCATACAAATATTTCGAAATTTTCGAAAACATCTGCAAAGAAAAAAAAAGTAATACACATCCGATTGTTACATATATATCACTGTAATCTCCTAGTGATTTACATCCAAAATAAATTCCAACATCCTTTCTGCTCGATATAATCTCACACATACGTCGCTATCCGATAGGAATATCCTGAAATCGCTTTGTCGGGCAATCGTTTGGTAAGGATGAGGCGCTCTGAGAATTAATCGTAATTAGATTGGAATATACCTTTCTGCCGTATACTTAAATTTTTTCCCCGTCAAAATTATCTTGCAACTTCTTTACACTGTCGTCGTCCAAATAAGATGAAAGTTTCTCAAAGAGGAAACTCATAAATCGAACGAATCTAAAATTTAACTTATAGAATACTTTCCTTCTCTTACCATTACAATCAATTGTATCACCTACATTGCACTTGTTTTTTAGAAAAACGACACGTTTCTCTTTATTTTGCGCAATTGACATCTATTTCTTCTTTTCCAATGCAAGTGAATTTACAAACAGTGTGCATCGTAATCTCGATAAATTATGAAATATTAAATTGGTATCATAATCGGGGTTCTTTCATAATGAGCATTTACATACCATATGTGCTGCACCTCGGTATAAACAACTCAAATGATCCATGGTCAACATCTTTCTCTACAACTGACGATATTCTTTTCGCAAATATGACAACCTTTGCCTCTATACTTCTACGATTCTTCATCATTTAAAGTCGCATCATTTCGACACTTTACTTAAATAATTGTATACAAAATTTTACATCCATCTCTAACTGTTGACGAAGCATGTAGCTGCATTTCTTCCGCGAATGTACTCAGCCTCTACTTAAATTTTCATACAAAGTACATTTTATATAATAAGCGAAGGAGTAATGGTTCATGTTCGAAAAACATTTAACAGAAAAAGGTTTTGCAGGGTCTGCGTTCTGACATATGTATAGGTTTAATAAAGCTCGAAATCAGCGTATAGAACAAAAGGACTACGTAACTGCCTTTCAAATTTATTCAAATTTTAAATATATTCTCGGCCAATTGCTCACCATTCTTGTTCGTTTTCAAGTTTAAACAAGGAACCAATACTGCTTAACCTGGCTTGCAACTTCATTTCCTGTCTGCGCAATTTCTCTTCGCATGTGAAAAAGTGAAACAAACCTTCACAAATATATTTTATGATGTCCTAGCGTGTACTCGTGATGAACCACTCGGGACCAAATTCTTAATCCAACAGTAGTGAAGATTCCATCTTCCGCACTAATTAGTAATAAATTAATGTGCTTTATTGTTCTTCGTCGTGAAATGTAAGGCCCCGCTATATCATGTACTTACAGTACATTAAAAATATTCTTCTATACCATATAAACATTAATAGACATTATTATTTTTTTTCTTCAAAATTTTGTGATATCTTTTAAGTAAACGGGGAAAGTTAAATCTGTAAAAAAATCAGCCACAGTATCGTAATGTGGGATAGAAGAAATCTTTGTGGAAGTCAAAACTGGCTGCCTTAAAGCTGAAGTAATAGCCCAGGCGAAACAGGCGTTATCAGAATTTGAACATTTAATTACAGCTTCGTTTCTTATTGTTGGGGGTAAAATTAAATAACTGGACTTCTCATTGGATGTATTGTTCATTATTTACTTCCAAGTATAATATTGTTGAGGTCCATCTAAAACCAGTAAAAAGACTTCAAGACCATAATAAAATAATAATTTAAATGTCACCTGAATCCGTTCTTGCAATCACTCACTTGCTGATAATTCATCATATAACTTCATACAAGCATATAAAGCGCTTCCATGGTTAAATTTGTTTCGAGTAAAAGGATTTTATTTCGACATTCCTTGCTTAATAAATAGTATAATCCATTATAGTTCAAATTAATTTTTAACGCATTATGCCAACATATAAATCTATCCATCAATTTATCACTTTTCTTTAATATTTTTTGCGAATTCTCTACATCGACCTACCATACGAGGGACGAATCAGATATTGATAACTTACTATCCTTTCCCCAAACGCGCAATTCTTTCATCCATTCATCATCACTACAAATGCTTACTCGGTGATTAGTACTCGGATATGTGCAGTGTAACAATTCCTTTCCACATGCTACATCACACACTCACACTTCACCAAATCCGTATTATCATCGATCTTTATTTTTTCCTCGACAAGAAGTTAAAATATGTCGATTTTATTGGCTCTACGAGTAAATTGATTGCAAAAACCAATTCACACGCGAACATTTGACTTGCTACTAACAAGAATAAATGAAACTGCCATAACGTTATTTAGGACATCTCATTTAAAACCTCCATCCCCTCTTGAACTGTTTTCAGTGTGGACGGGAGCCTCACGGTTTAACCGAAAGTAGTGAAGGTCTTTAACTGGTTCAAGGCGAACAAACATTTCGGGAGTTTCGTTGGAAGTATACAAAACATTTCAAGTTCCATTAGCCACCCACATACACATAAAGATTTGAAGGTGATAAACTTACAATAGTGCAATCACCGTTTTGTTTTAATCTATATATCTTTCGTATGTACATATATCAGAAGTAAAGCTCGATAAACTAAAAACTGTGTATAGTTAATGTAAAACTATCGCTTCGTGAATTGAAAAATAGATCTAACAAAAACTCCAATTATGTCGACTATAAAATATAAAATTCTAATCTTTGTTCACAATGTTTATTATGCAAATTGTAAATTATAACATTAACATAAACTTTAATAACACTAAATTAATAACAACTAATTATAATCCAATAAACGTACGTTTCAATATAATCAATAAATTCTATATTTATATTTAGCTCCCATAACATAATTAGCACATGATTGAAATTAAAAGTCATCAAAATCATGAATTATTATCTAATATTGAGCTAATTATTGACGTCTCAGCATCAAAATCCCATCCTTCTCCTCTTCCGGCTCTTCTCCTCACTACCGTCCCCCATAAAAAATTCTTCCTCACTAACGCCCCATCCTAAAACAATTATGCCTCACTACGTCTTCCATAAAAATTCTTCCGCACTACCGTCCCCATAAAAAATTCTTCCACACTACCGTCCCCCATAAAAAATCTTCTCACAACGTCCTCCATAAGTAGATCCCCCCTCCAACAACTTCCCTGGTCAGTGCTACATCACTGATGCTATCTCCATATCGTCATCACTGTACATCCCCTAAGGGATTCATTACCTCCTGCTCCAGATCAGTATCAACAAATACTGGAGGAATTCCATTGAACTCAGCATCAACATTTCAAAAAAACTAAAGAATAATTCGGCTGTATTCATTTTTTTTCTTAATATAAACACCCATTTTTAATAATCTTATTCTTCCTTAATATCTTCTAAGCTCAAAACTTCTAGTATCAACATACCGTTCTAGTTCTAATATACTAGTGAAACCCCCTCCTTACCTCGAGAAGACCTCATTGGCTCTGATCCGGTAAACATTGACCTTGACCTCACATTGACCTTGATCTTAACATGGGACCACGACCCAAGATTGACCTTGACCTTGACCTCAAACAATTGCCATTGACCTCAACACTGACCTGACCTCAACACTGACTTGATCGCAACGGACCTTGATCTCCAACAAGACCTTGACCCGGCACCGACCTTGACATCGCATCGACCTTGGCAATTGACCTTGACCTTGATCTCGACATTTGGCCTCGGCCTTCGCATTACCTTGTCTTGGGGTGCTCGGTCCTGGACTTAAAGTTGACCTTGACCTTTGCATTCCGTGACCTTGGGAGTTTGCTCGACCTTGGTAGTCTCAGACGATTCGGAAAACTCCTCCTGAACCTTGACCTATGCAGATGCATGGTCAAGCGTCAGGATGAGGTCCAGAATCGGTTGAGACACTCTACTCATACAATTGTTTTGGCTTCTACAGCGCATAACTGTGCGTGAACATCATCACAATTTGAACAGAATTCACTAGCGACAATCGAAACATTTTGTAATTTTTCTATTCCCTCCGCTAGTCCGAAGTAAATTGTGTGAATAATTTGTAAACTCCTTTTAACTGAGACTATCTTGAAATATTCCGGGCTTTTTCTGATGCTGCAGTTTCTGGGGATTATTGAATTTTTAAAAACTAACTCTTTACTTGATCAAAATATTTGTTGATAATATTTGTTACAATAAAAGCAGCCTGCAACGATGTTTCCCTAACGTGTAACAATCGGCTGTGGTGGTTCGGGTAAATCAGAGGACCCAGTTGTGAACAGTCGGGGTAGTTTCGGGGACGTTAGAAACCTGCCTTTGTAATGCAATCAAAGCATTTTACATAGTGGAAAACATGTAGGAATGTTGGTGCCGCAAGATTTTAGAGTATGGATTTACACGTTACATGTAATAAGTTTACCACTGCGTTGCTTTAAGAGGATCGCCCAAAGAACGCATGCTTGCTGGGCGCCATCCACATAAACATAAAAGTTGCCCCCCATAGTTGAACTTATAAAAAAAAAAAAAAAATATTTGTTCAATGAGTCAACACCACCTTTAAATTCTTATCGGCCAGTTACAATTTATAACTTTTGGAAGCCAAGTAAAGAAGGGGGATGACGTCGATGTTAGTTCCCATTGTACGTAAATTACATTAACTCACAAGAATGTTTTGCGATCTGTTGTTTCGTCCACCACACAAAACCACAGTTTTTCATCTTTCAATTCCGGTTTCATTCTTTTTTTATATGTCACGAGCAAAACGGCACTACCTTTCGTATCGATGTTTGACTAGGTAAATTTACAGTCCGCAATATTGATTCCAGAAGAGGCAAATTGCTTCTTTGTTAGTAAACGAAACGATAGATTACATAAAATAAGAGTAACACATAAATCAAATGTAAATTTTTCTTGGTCTCGTATGCCACTTTTTGCAGAAGAATGCTGTTTGCTTTCGATGTGACGTTGACAATGGCTTCTGGACCAACACATTAAAGGGATTTTACAAACTAGACATTGAATTTTAGCGCCATCAAAAATTAAGTCCGGCATGTCCACTATAAAGTTTTTAACTGTGTCTGTCATTAGTCGTTTTCGTGACGTACCTAACTGCGACATTTTTAAAGCAAACATAAGCGTACAATTACGAAATAAGTTACGACAGCCTACATATACACAGAACTACTCCTATACAACATCGATTTAGTACTGACGCTGTGAAGTAATTTCACCTGGGATGGCATTTTTTGGATGAAAGTTATTAATATATATTAATAATGGATCAGTAAAATTAAACCTTTTTTAAATTTGTATAGTTAGTTCTACATAGAATGCAAGAGCATTGGTTTTGAAGGCGTTTATTTCATGTTCTTCAATAGTCAAACTATCAATATCAACAATATTTTCTCTTTTCATAAAATTTCTTAAAAGAGTTTTATACAACTCGCTTACTCTTTTGTGAAGAATATGTATTTTTGGTGTTTCACTCTGGAATTCTATGTTTAACTTGTTCACTAAATCAAAAACATATGATAAAAATGAGAAATATATTTTATATACTGGATTATGAAGACAATTCATTCTATTTTCTGTAGTATGGAGGTTGTCAATTTTTGTCACATGAACAAAATATAATTTAAGTGCATCCCATTAATGTAAAATATGTTCCACCACTACTTAATAAATAATAATATTTTTGTTAATAAATAAACATATAATTCTACCATTTATTTATATTAACCTGGAGTGAAAGCCATCTTGTTTGGCTAGGATGAAGCATTCTACAAGGTTTTATATTAGTAAATAGCTGAAATTCTCCTAAATCTTCAGATCTATGACTACTATTTAAAAAATGGTTAAAAATGTTCTTGCTAATTCTTCTACTGATTTAGGCAACTTCAAGGCAGCAGCGGAAGCGCAAAAGTGGAATGAATGGCAAGTGAACCCAAAACAAATATATTTGGGTTTAGGTTCTTAAATTTTGCTTGTACACCTCCTCTGTGTCCCGTCATAACTGCAGCATTATCTGCTGCACATCCAATTATTTTCTTTAAATCTATTTTGAAATAATTTAAAACATCACATACAGATTTAAAAACACTGTCTGCATCACAAGAATGTAGTCTAACTAAATTTAAAGATTTATCTTTAACTACATTACCAGCCCAATATCTAATTAATATAATGAGTGATTTTTGAATTGAAATATCTGTTGTTTCATCAATGATAACTGAATACACATTATTACCCAATGTCCTTTTTGTATTGTCATGTGCTTCATTTACAATGCTACCAGAAGTAGTTACACTTGCTTTAGTTCTTGAACATTCAATATGTCTTGCAATCTGCGAATCTGGGCACACCGATTTTAGGAATTTTTGCAAATACGCCATTAATGGAAGGTTATGTTCATGTAAGAACATTATACATTTAAGTTCTGATCTTTGAATTTCCTTATCTGTGCAAATCGTTCCAAAGTTAATACCAAACTTATACAGCGTAGGTGTTTTTAAAGTTTTCTTCATGTTATTCTGATAAAGGATTGCTTGTTCGTGATGTTTTAAAAGGACAAATTTAGATATCAAAGATTTAGCGCGAACCTTACAATAACAAGATGATGAGACTGAATTGTATGTTAACCAATTAAACTCTTTTTCCCACACATTTTCTATGTCGTTGTATGCAATTGTGATTTAGACGTCTGATCTTTTGACGAGTAACAACAGCATCAATACAATTAACAACCTCAATTTCATCAATATTATTAATTACCTCGATGTTAGTTTCTGTGAATACTGAATTATCACTTGATATATGCCATTTTAAAAATCTGAAAGAATTATACAATTGATATTATATAAAAATATCATTACTGGTTAAAAATCTTATTTATCCATTTCGTAATCTTAACGATTTCAATGTTTCCAAATTCTTAAAATTTGATATAATTAACAAACCATCAACAAAACAACAACGAAAAGTAACTAGAATTGCTAACCCTAAACATTAAAATATAAATAACCCTGTTCGCGAGTTTGTGCGCCTTGTTTTAAGTAAATTGCATATCAGGCGATTACATTCATATTAACAAGAAAGTACCAAATATCCACGCGTCCGTACCAGGGTTCCAGATTACGTGAAAAAGTACCAAATCTGGTACTAAAGTACCAGCTAGGATTAGCTAGGGCGCGACAAAGAAATCGAGTGTTTTTAGAATGGGTAGTACTCAAAGATGGTGGGAATCCAAGGTTTTGCGCAGAATATCTTCCTTTTTGTAATGTCAGGGCACACCGTTACGTCAGAGAATCGGTACACGGCGGATGTGGCTCCTACAGAACGAAGCAACTGCATCAATGGCAGTAGTTCGTCACATACTCCCCCAACACGCCATTTGTTGCTTTTGAGATGATGCATGGCCGTCTCTTTCTCCTGACCTCAACATTGCGACTTTTTTCTTTGGAGACATTTAAAAGGAAGGATTTAGATTCACAGAAAAATCTCTGTGATCGACAATGGCCTGTTGCATAAACGAATGCGAAACTCCAGGAAGCAATTGCAAGATTATGTGAAAACGAATGGACGCTACCGTCAACTAGGACTAAACGGATATCCCTGGTGAATTGGATTGGTACGTGTTCAGCTTTGTACTAGCTAGAATATAAGTTCTTGGGTAAGTAAAGAACTTTAGCTATATATTATTTCTATCGTATCTTTTTGTTTCCTATACTTTTATTAGTTAATATATACATTAGGTAAAATTGTGATAAAAATTTATTTAATTTCACCTATTCTTCGAAAAATACTTTTTTTTTATTTAGAGAAATTTTTGGGATGATTTGAACAATGCCTCAAAGGTATTTTAAAGTGCCAGGCAGTGTGCAATATCAAAATTATTCTCAAGAATGTTTGTCTAGGGGCAATAAAGGACATATTCTCCAGTTTCTTAACGTGATGCATGCGAATATGATCTTTATTGCCGGAACGACTAACCTAAATTATCCGGTTTATTAAAAAATGATAAGTGGGTACAATATATCCCGCAGTACTATGAGGGGCCATCTGAGGGGAAATGTCGGAAAAATAGGTAGCCAAACTCTTTTAACAACAAATGAAGAAAAATCACTTCTGAAAATTATACTCACAGTCTCTGAATCGGGCTTGTTAATTTTGTAGAAAATGTAAAATATTCGAAAATTTAAAAAAATATATATACTTTACCAATGAGAATAAATATTTTGTGTGAAACAATTTTTTTTTTAAATAATTTTGGTGATCCTATTCACATTAACAAAGAGGTGTTTTCGTTGAAATTGGAACGATGGTCCAAGTCACCCCAAACTGTAAGGTGAAATGAACAATTTTTAAAAATAACATATATTATTATATGTTCTAATTTTACAAGAAAAAGATGCATAAATAGAAATTTACCAAACACCTGACCATTTCATTAAGGTTGACGGTATCCATCTGACGGTATATTCATAACATACTTTTTTATCATGTAAAAATTGCAACATATTACCTTTATTTTGGTTGCCTAGATATTGTTCGTATTTTTTCCCATTACTTAAAAAAAACCCGATTGCTTTGCCGCACCCTGTATATTAATGTTCGTTTGCATTGGGCAACATTTTCAGAAAGTAATTAATTTCTTAAAGTTGATGCAAAAGCTTCCAAGAGAGTATTTACAAAAATTTTACACATCAAAGAAACACATCTATTCATACAATATAATATATTCGCAGTTTTGTGCAAACCATGCCATATAAATAACATACACGTTTCAGGTATTTTACATGGTCAATAAACAAAATAGTAATAAAGGTTTCTTTCATCAATAAAATAATCCCAAATAGACTATATATCAAGCTATAAACCCGCTTAGAAATAAATTAAACATCAGTCACATTAGTCTTCAAAATTATAAACAAGGCAGATTAAAGAATGTTTATCTGTACATCATAACATCAGGGCTTTGATACATACAAATATACGCATCACATAATAATCTTCTGGCATGTTCAGGTAAATGTCTGTCATGAGGTGAACTTTCGTGTAGCTGTCGACAGATCTGCTCATCTGAAAGCCATTTTGAAACATCTGGACAGGCAACCATTTCAGGTATATTATAACCGTTTCTCTCGCCTAGAATTTTTGAAATTATAGAAATAATTGTATAATTAATGCTATTATTCTCACCTTTTCTGTCCGCCATAGAATCGAAGAAACACCAAGGCGCTTCATGCCCCGCACCACATTTCACAAATGCAACGTAATGCGACGTTTCAATGCAAACTACTGCAAACAGTTCCATGAATAGTCTCGGTGGTGAGCAATGTTCCTCCATTATTCGATAATCATGGCACACCGTTAAAGGTTTTGGGGAGTGACCAGTTCGTCTGTTATGGCTATGCACAGTTTTTAAACATGGCTGGCAAAATGCAGTACTTTCTAATCCAACACCACATTCACCCAAACATTCTCGGCATTCCCAAATAGCTATTCTACCACAAACTGTACATTGTCGAGGTGCTGCACAAAAGTATTAGGAATATTATATGCAACATTTAGCTAGTTGGTTACTAAGCCACTTACAATTTTCTATGACATCAGTCACATCCAATAATTGAGATGGTAGAATACGTGGATACATTTTATAACTTTTTCCGAATCGCGGCATTTGAATTATAAGGCAGGACGGAACTTCTTTTAATTTAATATCACTAGTTAAAAAACTCTGTTCGAATAATTGCTGCACAGTCGGTAACTTGAGCGCATCATCTTTTTCAACGAATAATTGATAATGATATGCTTCTTGACCAGAATTTAGTTTCAGAAAAGGTTCTGCTTTGAGGATTTGAGCCAATAAGGAATTTAGGAATTCTTCTGGATCTTTTTCTTCGCTTGTTAAACCAGACACAGAACTTAATTGATCTAGTAATTTTCTAAGATTCATAACCCGATCGGCACGCACAAACAGACTTTTTCGTAGTGGATTAACAATTTCCTCAAGTAACACTCGTTGCACCTAAAAATGAAAAAAAAATGACGTATTACTTTTACACATGTTTAAAAGCTTGAAATAGAAGGGAAATTATGAAAGACAGAGATAGAGAAAAAGGGAGAGAGAATTTAAGTATTTATGGTTTGTACCTAGTACGAAACATCGACATGGAACACATGTAAAGTTTGTATGCATGTGGAAGAATTAGTTACAGCACCAAATGAGATATTTAGAGCGAATTGTAGCGTAAGAAAGGAACATTTTGCATGACAGTCAGGTACGGAGTGTTAGAAGAACATGAAGAAGTAGAGACTGCACAAGTAGAATAAAGAGAATTCTGGAAGTAGGAAAATCCATTTAAACTGCATATAGATATATCAAAGCAATGAACTTGTTTTTATTTTGCCCTGCGCAATTGTCAGAATAAAAGGTGACCATCACAAAATTGTTCTAAAGATTTTAAAACACCAATTTCATTTGCTTCCCTTTTCGCACAATTCTTGCTCCGCACATAACAGTATCCCTGTTTTGGTACTGCACCAAAAATAGTCAAGTTATAAAGTTGCTAATTTACTTTTATAATAAAAAGGAGGAAATTTCGCCCCAAGGAGTAGGAAGCACGGCATGTAGATCGTAAATTGCAACAATCTTACTTTCGTTTTCGATTGCCATTTGAAGCATTAATTTTGCTCTTGACACATTGTCGTGACGCTTATAAACAACTAAAAACACTGTTTCAACTTTTACAAAATATAAACACTTAACCTCACTTGGTCACAGGCAGATCAACATAAGTCAGTTAACGAGGGACAGTCTAGAAAGGCAATGTCACCACCATTTAAAATATGACACTTCGTTCACTGCCGAGTTCGAAATATTGCTAATGTAAATAACTCAAAATACGTTAGTGTTGCAAACCAACATAATTTGCTATAGCCCAAATTTTGAATAGAATAGAATATGTGGTGAATTTTGTATACTTTTTGCGTCGTAACTCAAAATCGCGATTTTTTAAGTTGCCTTGGTATTGTATTGATATTGCGATATAATGATTCTATAAATATCCATTATGATATTTTTATTATTGCCATCTATGACAGTTAATGTTTATTTTGCAACTGTTATCATTTGTTTATTGTTAAACGTATTGGCAGCAAAAGCAAGTTTTTGATTTAATGTCTCCAACACATAATGAATGAATAACTAATACCAGTGTTAGAAATGCATATTACAACGCGCGTTTTTTTTTGCATCCCTAACCCAGGTGTTGTAGCAGTGTGATTCATTAAGGGCGGCAACCCGCCATATATCAGTAATCGTTTATTGTAGAACAAGAGAAAAAATATATATATTGGTAAATCATTGATCATGAAAACATCTTTCAAAATGTTTTCGACGTTCTGAAATTGCCGCAAAATGGCGCACTTTGCTATCAATTTTTTATTTGTTTAATATTGTTATATAACTAAGAGGGGCGGAAAATAAACGTAAAAGAAGCCGTCAATAATTATCTATATGTTTGGTTAGTAACACTTTGCGATTGTGCCTACTATAAGGTGGCGGAGAAAGCATAGTTTTTATCAAACAAAAGTCCCTGTAACTTTAGTGAATGTCAACCGATTTTCAAAAACTTGGACTCATTGTGAAGAGAATATTAATTAGGATAAAATGGTAAATAATAGCGTTCGCTTTGTTGCTTTAAATGGACACTAGAGGGCGTTGTGTGTCAGTTTGTCCTATTTATACGATTTTCTCTAAAAATTAAAATTGAATGGTATAACTATTATAATCGGTCCAGAAAAATGAAAACGCAATGATCAATTAACCTGTCGAACTGGAAACTGATATATTTTGTCGTTCTAAAGAATTTTCGATTTTCGTAAATTTTCTGGCTCACCCTGTAAACTATAAAATATTATAAGCCTTGTGACGTATGATTTACAAACAAAAGAAATTGAAAATTTACCTATTGTTTGAGAAATCACTTCCATTTGAAATGTTTGTAAGATTCAAGTAATAATTTAAGCGTTTAGATATAAATGATTATGGTTTCAATAATTTTAGGGATTTCAACTTTCCTAATTTCAGTTAACAAATATGTGATGTTTTTTTTTTATTAAATTATTTTCGGAATGCAGTTAATTATAGCACTTACAGTTTACAGGGTGAGCCAAAACTTAAGGATATTTACAAAACTCGAAATATCTTTGGAACAACAAAAGATTAGTTTGCGGTTTCGACAGATTAATTGGTAATTGTATTCTCATTTTTCTTGACTTATTATAGTTATACCATTCCATTGAGAAAATCGCATAAATAGAACAAACTGCCACACAACGCTATCTAGTTTCCATTTAAACCAACAAAGCAAACACTATTACTTACCTGGTTAACCGAGTTGATATTCTCTTCACAATGAGCCTAAGTTTTTGAAAATCGGTTGATATTCACTAAGGTTACGGTAAAGCGCGATAAAAAGTGTGCTTCCCCCACCACCTTATAATACGCGCAAATCACAGTGTTTTAACCAAATTTGTAGATAATTTTAGAATTTCGAAAATATTTTCAAAGATGTTTTCAAGGCCTCATTTACTAGTAAGATTTTTTCTATGACAAACGGTTACCAAGATATGACTAGTCGTCACCCTAAATAAATCACCCGGTATATAAAGAGAAAAAAAGGGAATGGAAAAATTGTTAAAAACAGTACAGGGAAAGTAGGGCCTGGAGAATTGTTTAGTTTCTTCTGTAGATGTATACATGTGTTACATTTATTGTTCTAGATTTAGTTTAGTTAAGAATCTAACTTTGTGTTGCAGTGCAACATTATCATTTAATCATATGATGAATGTACATCAATCAAGGTAGTACTGTTACTACTACTACTATTTTATGCTACATAATTTTAAAAGTTCTTAACATATATTTCCTTTTTATCTACCATTTTGTAAAAGAGCCGCCTTTTATGAGCATTTGCAATAAATTTCACAAACGCTTTCCCGAAAGATGTTCATTGCAATTAACTATACTTACTTCTTCATATAATGGAATATCATTATCACTTTTTGGTCTATATAGAAGGCTATCAAATACACTGGTATAAGTAAACATCGCAAATAACGTAGCATCTAGATAACAAGAATTGTGATGGCCTTGTATTCCTCGAAATTTACCGCAAACGGCTTCCACATCTTCTTCCGTAGACATTATCAACGGTGCTACACAACCTTGTACAATTGGACATTCCTGAAAATACGAAAACATTCTATTAGTCGCATCGTTGAAAAATCTTTAAAGTAATAGAAGTATCCATAAAGTTGAAATAATATTTTTTGTGCGGATTTATATATTTTTATCAAAAAATTACTAATTCACACTCTTATTCTACCCTTCATTCAATAAAATCACTACTACTATATTTTACAAAATCATATAAGTATCGACCTTCTAACTTTATTGGCAAATTTCACCAAATTAATGATTTACTATCATCGCTAAACAAACAATATTGTCACTTATTCGAGATGATCGTGTATTACTACGCATTTTTGCGAAATATATTTTTTAGCGCAACAAAATTTACAAATGTTTTGTTGTTTTAGATATCTATTTTTTTCGTGTTTTTATTCATCACTATTATTAGCAAACTGTATCTGTTTGGGGTAGTTAAACAATTCATTGAATGAAAAAACCAACCCAGCTCAAGTCGAACAACTTTGACTGTGTACTTGCAATGAGTATGACAGAATCGTTCCGTTACACACAACTGTTGTTAGATATTCCGTCCTAATCCAATTTGACTATCAGGTTAGACCTGATTTTACATTTCGCAATGGTAACAACTAAATACACAGGAATTATGCTCAATATTATTTAGCTACAAAAACAATGTATTTAAGAACAAGTCACAACATTCTAAACTGATAAGCAGAAAGTAATAAAAAAATTATCGTTAAGATCTGCTAACATCGTCCCGCTTACAATTTTATAGACATAAACATATCAAAAGGAAGTTGCATTATTCAATTATTTTTCAAAGTTTATTGCGGTTATCCGAGTTTTTCTGAATTTTTGGTTTAATTCCTCTCAGTGGTGTGCCATAACATTTATATCTTATAATTAAAACGATGTATCTAATGATTTACAAATATTTACGCCGTACCATTTCTTTATAGCAACTACAGTATGATTCAAATCTGAAGGCATTTGCGCAGAAACCAAATTAGGCACTAAAAAGAGATTGAGTTATGAATCCAGCCGTTCATTGTTGTGGCGTAATTTTTTAAGAATTATTTAAATGAAAAGCTGTGTAGTGCTTGTTTCAAACATTATAGGCTGTCGTACTGTTATTTCTTTGTATTATAACAGTTTTCTACAATGATGTGCTTATAATCATGTCAAACAGTTTTATTAGATTCTTAGTTAGAATATCAACAGCCGCAGAGTTCGGGTTTTGGAAGTATCCCAAAAAAGAGAATAATTATTCCTGAACATTCTCGTTTGATAATCTTCAATGCTCACAATTATTTTAAAAAGAAACATCCAGGTGGTATGATTTTAAGAGTTTATTTTTCTGTGAATATGGGACATATAATACAGTGCATTCTAGATAACGCTGGCCATAGGTATTTACATAGTAAAACCTTTATATGACGTTAATGGTTTTCCTACGGGGGCGTGTTTGATTTATTTTTGTCCACACATAGTTGAAACGATTTTTATGAGGTTCCGAGACATTTTATGATTTGGAACAAAAAAATAACGTTGAAAATAAGGAAAAAAAAGTTGCTACAAAATTGTGTCATTATCTCTGCTAAAAATTCCTGAAATTGTCCCTAAAGTTGCTACTTTTTTTACTTTAATGTCGACTTTACCTTTTTGTTCCAATGCATGAAAATCGTTTCAACTACGTGTGAACAAAAAATTAATCAAACACTTCCCGTAGGAAAACCATTAACATCATATAAGCTTTTACTATGTACTAAATACCTATGACAAGTGTTATCTGAAATGCACTGTATAATTGCTTTCTAGGCGATACCTTAGATGTTGTTGCGAAGGCAACTCAAATATTTTAAACATACTGTGGCACGGATTGGCCGAGAAGGACATGCTATTAAGGGTGGAGAAAAAAGTTCTTTTCTTTCGATACCTCCTCCTAAATTATCTCCAAAGTACACTTGAAAAATCCGTAGAGGAATTTTTAATTTCCACATAACAGACAAGCAGCGACCAACCATTAAGTCTGTTTGTAAAGCCTGTTTTACACGCCGCGATTTATTGGTCTATTAATTGATCAAGTTGATCTTCGATTTTATCGTACCGTATAAAATACCAAAAATTGGTCCGTTTTCTTGAACAATTAATTGAATTAAATAGAACATGTTCTATTTTTGCCAAGATTTCTCGCTAACTTTGCTGTCTTAACACCAACAACCCAACTTACAGTTTACAGGGTGAGCCAAAACTTGAGGATATTTACGAAACTTACAGTAACACAAAAATATCTACAAATTTTGTTTGTGTTTTTAAAGTAAAGCGAAGTTAAACTTCGAAAATTTATGGGGATTGATGTAGTGGATAATTTGAATTAACTAACCGAAACTAAAATAACCAAACCTGTAGCCGTTCTTATACCAAAACTACCATTGAACAAAAGCAGATTGCCAATCTATTTTTATATGCAGATGAACATTTTTTATTTATTGATTCTCCCGTTTAACTTTTAACGAAACTGAACGAGTATTTACAATTGTTAAAAACTTGTCCAATTTATTGTAGAATGTAAAACGGCATATTTCTACCGATTTCTTGGCCAAGAACTTGTTCAATTAATTGGCCAACACATCGCGACGTGTAAAACAGGCTTAATAAAATAAAATATGATAATCGATCAGTTTAATTGGAAAGATATCATCTTTTAGAACACTATTGCATAAAATAGGATTCGGGTATTTATAATTTGATATACACATATTATGTACTAATTAAATTTAAAATAGGCAAAAGAAAACTACAGATAATCCAAAAATTCTAATGGAAAGAAACAATATTCGAGGACCGAGATATATGTAGATACGAACAGTTGTACAGTATCGTTTGGAGGATAGGCCTATAATATACACTTGAGGTACTTTAGAATATAGATTTAAAATAACATTATCACATATATACCGCGTCCATAAGTTCCGTAGTAAAGCCAGCCCTTAAAATATATAGACAGTGTTACGTTTGCCCGCTATGAAAGTATAAGGTGGGGAGCGCGCCAAGCGAATCAAGGACAAATTGCAACACTATTCACGATAAGCATCAATCTAATCTGGGTCTTAAAAGCCCCATATCCAAAGCAAGCTGCTTGTACTAATCTACACAAATAAAAGTATTTAATATACTATTTGTAACAGAGGATGGAAAAAATACATAGAGAAATAACATACAGAGAGAACAAATCAACGAAGATATATTATTCACATGGATACAAAAAATAAAAATACATAATGCAATAACAATTCCAATAGTAACCTATGTGTGTGAAAACTGGACACTACGGAAAAAAGATGAAGCAAAGATAATTGCCGCGTAGATGAAACACCTAAGAATAGCGAGAAAAACAAAATGGGATGGGAATAACAATGAAGACATCGGACAATTAACAACACAAGAACCAATAATTAGGAAAATAAAAAGGAAACAAGTCAATTGGTACAGACATGTAGCAAGGACGGAGAAAAATAATGGAGACTGGATATCCAAACAGAAAACGAAGAGAAAGACCAAGAAGGAAATTGATAAACCCAATAAGGGAAATGGGAAGAAAAAAGGGGAGACTTTAGAAGAAATGAAAATGACAAGAAATAGAAAAAGAAATGGAGAGTGGAAAAATCAGGTACAAGAGGAACCGGAATCCTTATCCGACACCTAAAAAGGTACATGGGATCAAGAAGAAGAATATACTATTTGTGTTATTTCTTCCATTAAGGGGGGGCTAAAATATACAAAAGTTTATTACATCCAATATGGCTGAAATTTAGAAATCTTTTTGAATATAGATGTCGCTTACAGTACTAAATTATGAAAAAAAGAAAGAATTTAGAATAGGGTGTATTAAGTTTGATAAGTTGCCTATTTTGTTAGCATGTGTTTTGCCAATTTAAAATTTTCTAATGTAAATGCTGGTGAGGTTGCATATATAGGGGCTTACATGTGTTTAATTATTACCGGTTGGAGTTGAGTTTTATTGCAAAATTTCTTCCCCACTACCAGCTCCATATCACTTTCATGGTGTCTACAGGTCGTAGCGGCTGATCGAAAAGCAAAATGTACTTCTTTTACTACTAATTACTAACGTTGTAGTTGATATAATAGAATACACATGAAAATATTTTGTTTGGATGCCGTCGGAATCGTCTATGGTTTTATGAATGTTCACTTTTATTCAAAACTGGCAAACATAATTTAGGATAAATAGATAATGATAACAACGAAAACACCTAACAGAAATTTATTCGATTGCAATAATTTTTATTTTATATTCCCTCGGGAGTTGCCGGTGCGTGTAGAAATATTGGTCGGTGACGTCAACAGATTGGCCAAACACCAAACTGCTACATTTTATTATTTCTGAATTTTCCACTTATCCCTTGTTTGTACAAAGAAACAAACGACAACTTGGACAATTGGCAGCCAACAAGGTAGTATCCCCAGATAGATTACAAGCGATGTTGAACCTTATGCGCAGTTGGCATATGCGCGAAATATCTGTTATAATCCAAGTCAATTTTCCTGCCTATCGTCCTAGTTTATATTTGTCTCATCGTACATATTACCATGGAATGTTGGGGACTTGGATTGTTTACATTTACAATTATTTATAACCTCATTCACTTGCGTTTGCGTGATTGGAGCATATATTTTTTTTGTTTGAATTAGTTTTGAAATAGTTTTCTATTTTGCATCACTTTTGCAATTGGAGTATCTATTGCTTCTTTATAAATTGGTGCTTTATTTTTCGGTAATTAGAAAAGAGGTAAATATAGCGGAGTTCACTACTATGGTGTGCCGATGAAGGAATCAGCCTATTCAAGTACGCTAAAGGTCATCAAAGGTAAGTTAACTAGAAATATGTGTAATATAGGTATCATAAAATGTATTTGTACATGTTTGGTATAAGTGACACTGAATACAAGGCTTGGTTACATGCTTGTCTAAAAAAACTACAGAGTATTTTGTTTATATTTCCTACTTGAAGCTTTCATAAGCATGCAGAATCAATTGAGAAGAACCGCAGTCCCAACAAAATTTGTACTGAGTGAGCATTGTTATTTTGTAATATACAAACGTTTTTTAATACTAAATTAAATATTAGTACTGCTCAAGCCACTGTAAATACATATATGAAACAGAGAATACGAAATATATGAAATGGGAAATATGGGTGGAAGCATGAGTGATGCACACCGTGCTTATATTCTTTCTTTTCATAATTTACATAGAGACGTCAGCAGTACTGTATATGCATAAATATAAAACCTGCCCATAAAACATTATGCATTTGCATAAGAAGATGTAATATTTTAATTAAGTGAACTAATATTGCATATCTATTTATTGTAATGTTACGTTTGAGAGAATTCATTAACAACATTTATGGATTTAAGACAATAGTAGATAGATTTCTAGAATATGTGCGGACTGTGGATTAATACAACTTGTATATTTCATAGATGACAGCAGTTCTTTGAAGTATCAGTCACCTACCACACCACTACCTATGTTCACAGAATGAATGTCGAAGCAATGTCGAAAAATTTTTAGACCTTGATGGTCCTTTAGAAGGAACAGTGGTGCACGATCTAAAAGGCTAAAAGGTGAGGTGAGATACATTAATATTGGCAGTTTATTGAGCATGTATAGGAATTATCAACCGATGTATATTTTTATTTTTTTTTCAGATGCTGATTCTCAGACTTCCCAGTCACTTACATCAGATAGCCCTTGCAGACATGATCTTAAAAAACAAACAAAAAGTTGGACAGATCGTTAGCCTAGCAAGTATCAAAATTAAGCAAAATATCCGAAAAAGAATTTGTATTATTTTGCAAAGAGCACTTTATGGAAAGTGTGGCTAATTTCATCATATTCATTTACCAGCTAACTAAAAGGAATTGCTTGGTACTGTAGTGAATATAAGCACTTGGCAATGACAATATGTTGCATGGGACCAAGAGTCTATACATTTATGGCATTTCGGCTTCCATCAAATCCCACTTTGTAATGATTTACAAGAAAGTGGGAAGTAGTTGGAGGTGTTAATGAATTAGTGATGTTCATTTGTTGTAAGATTTTCTTTTTTAAATTCTTCATTTTTCTCCACGCACGTCGCTGTCCAGTTAAGACAACCGTGAAAAACTTACACTCATCAGTACACATGACTCGTCTCCACAATTGTACACCAACTGTAAAATATGGCGGAGGATCTGTTATGCTATATGGGGGGTATGTCGGCGGCTGGGGTGGGCGATTATTACGTAATGGATGAATGTATTAACATTTCAAAAGGGCATCTAAAGGCAAGTGCTCAAAATATGGGAATTCAAAGAGATTTTTTTTCAACAAAATAACGAGCCGAACCACACGTCTGGTGTCATTAATGGAATAGATCATATGTACTATCCCATATATATTGGAAATGCCAACATATACTCTATTGAGCACCTTTGGGCAGAAATCGAACGTCGTCTTAGGAAGTATACAATTAAAAAGAAAGAAAATTTGAAAACGCGATTTATTGAAGAATGGCAGAAGATAACACGCAGTTTACAGAAAAACTATTGAAATCTATGACAAAACGTCTACAACAAGTGGCCACGTCACGAAATATTAATTTTAAGAGGATACACTTTATTTTTGTACCCTGCATTTAGGGTAATGTGTTAGGGACGAATACTTTTACTTGCCCAAGCTTAATGCTGTTTATGTTGTTAGTATTGTTACCCTAATCGTATTTATTTTTTACAGTATTTCACATGTAGAATATAATTTATGTTTTGTTGAAGATGTTTTCTGTATAAAATAAACTCATAAACTAACCGTTTTATGATATTAAACCTACATATCAAAGACGCAAATAGACGAATACTTTTGCGTATTACTGAATACAGATGTATATTTCTGTATTTGTTTAAACTTTTATAATGAATTTACCTCAATAAAGAGTTAGTAGAAAGTACTAAAGTACTTAAAGGTTTACTTCTTAGTTTTTGGAGATAAAAAAGGTAAGTTTAGATTACATATTTGCTGTGATGTATAATGATTATAATGAAGTAACAGTTACAGCAATCCTTAAATTAAGTGCTTTAATAAACGTTAGGAATTTTCCAAGGCAATCTAGCTTTTGGCTCTCTTTTTTTTGGTACACAATGTCATAAATGGTTTATAAAACCCTATCGTTCTTATGTGTCCAATTTAATAAATATTTAACTTTAATATAAAACATCTGTCTGTAAATTGACATTTGTGTAATAAGTTATACAACGTAGAATAAAGGCAGAATCAATATAAATAATAATTATTATTGTATTATACGAGAAAAATCAACTATATAGTAAATTAAGTTTTGTAAGTGGTGCCATCTTACGAACAGTTGCTGAAGGTACTTCGTCGTTAAATTATGAATCATTTTTAATATGGCCGTCATAATTAATTGCCTAGTTTTTCGTAGGTTTAGCAAAAACGAGTATATTGTTAATCGTAATTTTTTGCCACAGTATTGTACATATCGAGGTCGAGTGCAAGACCTTATTTATAATATTTATTGCAATTTTTGTTGTTATTAACAATAATTAATTAATAATATTAGGGTCTTGCACTAGAGGAAAGAATTCTGAACAGTTTGAGTTTTCAAACATCTAATTTTGAAGATAATTAACGACAAAACCTATGCGAAACTAATTTGTTACCGACTGAGAGCTTCCTATAATCTTTTAGCCGCCCCTTAAATTAGATGTTTTTGCCGGATACAGTCACATGATTTTAAAAAGGCTAGCATATAATTAACAACATATTTTTATTGTATTATAGAAGTTATTTATTCCTATACTAACACTAATAGCAAAGAGACTTATAATGGAATTCAGAATATATTTTCTACTTTCAAAATATTCTGCCAATATAAAATAACTAACAGGTGTGTTTTTTAGTTGCACGAACCTTTGATTAAACAGTTCTAGCAACACAAATGCGTTCTTTATAAATTTAAAATTGTTCAAGCAACTGTTCCATCAAATGTTCCAGCAATTAAAAAACTCACCCAAAATAGTTTCTGCAAACATTATTCCTTGTTTCTAATTCTTTGGAATTTTTATGTATTAACGATGTAAATGTATAATAGTTTTGATAATAATGCACATAAAACCATCGCATATTGCTATTTTTCTATGCAGCAATAGATATAAATATATGCATTATTAAATAAGAGTAATGTGCGAAGTATTATTTTTGCAAGGTTATGTATATACACATTACATTTAACATATGTTTCTTTATCCAATATTTCCAAGATGGTCTATACATGCTCATGTCACGGCGTTCGCGCAGATAAGGTACCGTCCGATTTTAATCGAAAATCTATTAAATCCGATAGACTCAAATTCTATACAAACTGTAATAGTATCGCGCAGTATATCTAGCATTTAAAAATTGATCTATTATAGCTTTGTTCACTCGGCCTACACTAACTACTCCGAGTAACCAGTGTAAAAATATACATTCGTGGGACTTGCGTATAGCTGTACACAACCATACACCTACCTACACTGACCACTCCAGTGACGTCATTTCACACTATACCGAGTAAAAAGTGCAGCCCGAGCGAACAAACCTTATAGTTCATAGAAAATGTCAAATTTCTTATCCTAGCAACCAATGTTAAATTACCTTAGCTGTGATTCACTACACTTGACTGCAGCCATTAAGTTTTTAATATTCCATCTCTTTGATCACTTTTTTCTGCCATCAGATACAGAAACATAATATTTATCTTTATCCGTAAACAATGCAATTTACCAAATTTATTTTTTGATGTTCTTAGAGAAACAGGTTTAAGTGTTTGATCGGCTTTTGTCAATATCATTTACTATGTTTTAAAGCATTTCCTATTGCCCCAAAACGTAGGGGTACATTCACTCAGACTATGCAAGTTCTGTTGCTTTTATCTGTTAGTTTTACAAACAAATATCAAGTGAAAAAAATTGCTTGTATCATACCTACGATTTAAATTATTTAAACTTCTGTGCAAAACTTAGAGCACGAAAATTCTTTGAATAGTTACGGATGTATGTACAGACATATGTATGCATATATCAGACTTGTGGGTTTTTTTTTTCTTATTACCATTTTGCAAGGTTCGCTTGACATATTTTAAATTTGAGAGGCAGCACATCTTTGATTTAGTAAGTTATATATTGCTTAACTTAATGTATGCGATAGTATACTTATTGTATTATATTCAAAAGGTAGCTGTTAACTTCTATGATCTCACCATCGTCTGGCAATAGAAGGTCTAAAATAGTATTCTCTCTAAAAAATGTTGGAAGCTTAATATAATTTGCTTTAACGTACCAACTAACATATATATGTCTGTGTTATATCCATATGAAAAACTTACCATTCCAAATACTTTCTCTGTGATGCTATGCAATGGTGCAGGTACACCATCTGCAAATCTAGAATCATGCTGACATTGTTCTAATGGTACAAACAGAGCTCGATTGCTGGCACAATTAAAAAATCTATGTCCATTGTATACACCATCTGTCAAAGTCAAAGGTAAATGCGATTGTTCTTCTTCCAACTCAACACCAACCATTACAAATTTGGACTTCCCTTCAACACCCATCCATCGAATTACACCATACAGTGGTTCTTCACTTACATCGTTATTTACTTCCACCAATGATCCAATCGTTAGATCATTTGTCATCCCAGGTTCAGGATCATAATACAAAGGAATACTGTTAGTCGAATGTGAAGTAGATGGAGCATTGTGTACTTTCTCCTCCTGTTCGGAAAGTTCTAAGACAAAAAGAGGTATTTTGAATAGATCATTTTCTTGAACATTTCCATATATTGGTTCGTCAAGTGCATTCTTTTGTTTTCTTTGGTGAATTTTTAATTTTAAATTTTTTCCTTTTGCTTTCATTATTGTTAAATACAAATTGCAAAGGTTAAACTTACAATGTATTTTAAAAATTATAATTTACATACAATTATCAAGCACATTTTCTAATGTGTACACACTTTTTGCACAGATATTAAAAATAGATGTAAAAAAACGTTACTGTGCGTTGTTAGAAAGCAAGATACTATAATTAGAACAGTGATACATAACGTGCTTGCGGTGCCAATATTCTATCTTTAAACTTAAATTATCAGCCTGAATATAGATAGGAATTATTAAGAAATATTGTAGGAAAAAATGGTTAGTACAGATTACCTAATTTTGAATTCAGTGCATAGTAGCTAATTTGCAAATCGAACATTATCAAACAGCATGGCAATCAAATTTTTAATATTACTATAATATATTAACAATAACCAGCATTGTGCAATACAATTATCTTTAAATTGACTATTTAAGACATTCATCGCATCAAGTGCACGAACTCATTATTTCACATAAAATTACACCAAAGAATATATTTTCTTTACTTTCTAAAGCGTTCCACATATTGCAATTAATTGGTTTAAAAAGCATTATTGCATATAATAGGAAGTAGAAAAGAATAGTAAATGAATATACAGTTTTAGGATGTTTCAAAGATTTTCAAAACTAAATTTTAGGAACGTGGAGGCACGTTTCAAAGACAGACTTGAAACTTTTAAATCTATTACAACTTGCATCTCCTTACTTTCAGTACTGTTCTAGTAGTTAGTGTTACATAAAAGCCCTGTTCGTTTGCGTTGCTGAATTTGATCAATTTTGTCAAAAATAGCATATGTAGCACGTTTACAAATAGCGGATATATCAGTTTGAGCAAATAAATCTGCTATTATTGCCCAACGCTTTAGGCTTGAGCAGATATAGCATGCTACTTTGGATATATAAGCAATTTGCCGAATGCAAACGAACGCGTGTTTAAAATAGCTGTGAGCAGCTAAATTTCTAACGAACACAACAAAATTGACGAAACTGATATTGAGCACTTTCAGCAACGCAAACGAACAGGGCTATAGTGTGTCATTTTAACACGCACCTTGGATATCTTGATTTCATTATCAAGACATCCAAAAAGAAAAATCCAAATACGCTCAAATACGTCAATGTCTTTTTGTAAAAGATTTTTTTGAGGTATGTTTAAGACCGGAATACACGGCACCAAGCTGACGAAGCCAACAGCTTCAAGCAGTCGCAGTTTACACTATAATCGTGAACCGCGTACACGAACGAAAGTCGCATGAAATTTTATTTGTTGTAGAAGTTGTATGTCATGATTATTTAAAAATATAGATAACTGATTTTCAAAAAACAAACCGAAGCTGTACAAATTTGTCAAAGAAAAGAATATATTAATACAGCAAACTATCAGCATGTACCAAAAATAATTAAGAACTTAGGCAAGTTTCAGCTTGCATTTAAACGCGGGTAATGCTAATGATGCATTCCAGTGGAACCTCATTGTATTTCAGGTAAACTAAATAACTGAAAGACCTTTGGCTAGGCGCATATTTACAATGGAGTGGAGGTAACAATGCCCACAAAGTGACAGGTAGTTTAACTTTGCTCGATAAAGTGTAGATCTGATTTTGGATTCAGTAAATTATACCACAACTTTCTGACCTCGCATCTTGGGATAGGGAAAAGGATTTTATATATTTGTAATATTGTATATTTTATTCTTCCATCACTGAATTAATGCAATATCATCAAATGCTACGTAAATCTTGTAAGGTATTTTTGATATAAACATTACAATATGTAATGTTATATGAAGTTACATGAAGTAGTTATTTTTGCCGGATGACGTCACAAAAAGATTATGTAGAGGCTAGTATATTTCATCTGCATTTGAAATGAGAAATTTGTTTTGCAATGTTTGTGTAAAATAGTAGTACAACAGTAGACGCTCGGTTATCTCAACACTTCTTTATATGAACCATCCACTGATCACTACAGCGAACAGTTGAAATTTAATATGACAGGCTATATACAATGAACGGCGACAAGGTCGATTAAACGAACAACTTTCGGAATTTCTCCGACTTGGTTTTAAAGCAATATTGAATTTCCGTCGAGAATATTTTAGTTACATGTTTATATTCATATGGGTTAGTATGTAGATGTGGTATGCGCGTTTATCAGATATTTGGCGTTTGTTAATGAAAACTATGAAACTCAGTGTTAACACTGTCAAAAAAAGCGACATTATAAAAAGTTTGGAAAATGGTGTTTGTGTTACATATCTTGCAAAAAAATACGGCATACCTATTAACTCTACTGTCTATGCAATTAAAAAATAATAATGTGGATATCCTAAACTTAATATCGAAATGTGCGATTGTTATTAAAAGAAAACCTTTGGACTCAGGAGAAAATCCCAGAATAGAAAAAAATATATAAACAAAGGTCAAGGAATCTTCCAGTGACTAGTAAACTCTTAAAAATTAAAGTAAAATTTGGTCTAGAAGAATATATTCTACTCAACATTTTAGAAAAAGTTAAAAGTTGGTTGGCAGAAGCCAGGTAGAATATTTAAAATGATTTCAGTGAACAAGACGATAATGATATTGATGGGGGAAGACTAACAAAGAAAGTAACGAAAAACTAGTACATCAGAAGTTGTAGACGCATTTAATAAGGCTATTATGTATATGGTGCGAAAGGAATATTTTTAATATCGACGACTTAATGGTAATACGAAAATGCAGATACAAGGCTTTGCAGAAAAGTTTCATTGGAGAAAAACCAAAAACAAATCACACAGTATTTTAATAAACTGTAACTGATTAAATTGATCCAATGCGGCTCTGTGTGAGGAATACATCATGAAGTTGGAGGAAAAGAAAAGTCCACTTTCTCAAAATAACTCAAAATTTAATAAAAAAAGAGCGACCGGTTTCGTTAGTCCCGAAACCGGTCGCTCTTTTCTTATTAAATTTTGAGTTATTGTGAGAAAGTAGACTTTTCTTTTCCTCCAACTTCATGTAAGTGATTATTTTTGAAAATGAAAATATGCATACATACTTTCAATCTTTTTCAGAGGAAATTGGTGACCTTGCCGCCATTTTGTCCGGTAACAATTTTCAAACTCTGAGGCGCGAGATGTAGTTCAGCAAGTCCCGTTTTCTAAACGTCTTTAAAATCCGTTCAAAGCTTTTCAGATTCTATGTACAATGGATGAGTATATTATGTAAAAAACAATTTTGAAAGGATAGGATTACCTACATTAGAGCTCATATCAGCTTGAAAGAAAGTTTCATGGATGTGTAAAAATTTTGACATATTCTTTGGGCGATCTATCTTTGTTCATGATAAATTTGCAGGTAAATTAGAACGTACAGTACTCCCGTCATTTATAGAAAAAAGCAATCAAACGAAAACAATTTATTGTGTAAATAGTTTTATTCGTGTGTCCATACAATTATTTTAATTTTGTAATTTTCTTTTTTTAATTTCTATAAACATTTCTCAACATATAAAATAATTTTAGTCTGCAATATAATCGAATAAAATATTCATATGGAAATTGCTTGCATGGATACGTGTAGGGAATACTTTTTAGCTGAAGATATTGTTGAAAATAATAAAAAAATAATATCTCAAATTTAGCCTCACATTGCGTATTATCAACAGCACAGGCAAATCGCTACTGACGCCAATTGCATCCTTAGAACACGGCGGCACGGCTTGTGCGAGCAGGGATGCGCATATCTTCCAAAAAGAGTTTCAGTTCTGGTTATTTTACTATTCTGTGATGCTACTCCGTGTACGTATGTGTTACGAACATAGCAATAGAATACCATCGAGCCAAAGCCAGTCAAATAGGTTCTGGATCTCTCTCTACCACCCAATTTACGTTTGACTAATCTGCGATTGCGCGGCATTTCTGTTAATCCAATCTTAGCAAGGTGTGCAAACGTGTCAATTTCTAAACAACATATCGCCTTTCGATGCATAGAGTATAAATGATGTAGAAATCGAGCGTTCAATACAATTTTATTGTGCGCAGAGTTCCACCCTGGTGCGCCTGACTACACATTAAAAAGAAAATCAACGTATGTAACCGAACAACCGTCGGGCGGTGACGAAAGATTCCGAAAGATCGTTGTGCTAATGGGGAAGTTGCATGAAATTTTATTTGCTTTGGAAGTTGTATGTAATGCCTATTTAGAAATAAAAATAGATGATTTTTTAAGAGTGTTCATTCAAATTTCACTATTTTAAGAGAAAAAAGTCTTAAAAATCCCCAAGATTCAAATTTTAATCGGGTGAAATGCGCCAGCGATTGTTGTGGCGTAATTTGGCTGCCAATAGGCCGCTTTCCTTTAGTTGCAAATATCAGAGCAGATTACTTAATTTTGTTTGTTATAGGATGTTCCTTTTATATTTCAGATTTAGATATAAAATTAAATTATTTAGCTCTTCCTCACCTTTCAAATGTTTCCTAACCTAGACATTAATAGCGATTTCGTTACGATTACATTTAATTAACATAACCATAATGATACAATATACTTATCATGGCACATATTCTACTGATTTGGGATATGTAAAATGAATATCTGTATCCCAGAGCCGACTATGTTAAGTCCGAAAACTCAATTTTTCAGTAGAGCAGCTTTATTGAACTCATTTCAAATTTTCTAAAATTGTTAACGCCGTTTTTTGTGAATCCAGTCAATAATTTACATTTGAATTAGTTGTAGGTTTAAGAATAATAAAGAATAATGAGCATAGCAAATAATGTAACATATCTATTTAAAATTCCATAAATTTGGACTTAACATAGTCTGGCTCTGGCGTACAGATATACTATTTTGTACTGCATTAAACTGTCAAGTGAATGCCAAATTATTGTTATGTCAAAGATACAAAACGTCATGTATTTCAAGTTAAATGAGTTTTTAATGTCATAAATGACAGTACGACTACACTTCTACCAACATTAAATAATGAAGAGATTGGGCGCATTCAGCGGGCGCAACTGTCGTGGAAAAGTTGAGCGAATAGCCAATAGAAACGCGTGGCCTTGGATTTCATCGGTTATTCACTCAACTGTTCCACAACGGTTGCATCCAGCGAGTACGATCGTTGATAACGGCCCGGTGACGTCACAAAAACGCTGACCAAGAACGCGAGCGCTTCACCTACGTTTAAAATAAAAGATTGTTTTTAATGTTTTTGAATTTTTGTGATGGAAGTAAATGTTAATATCAGTCTATTATACATCAAAATTCTTAACTTTTAATGTACTTTCTTATTAAATTGAAAAACGTGCAAGTTTTCTATTGCTGTAAATTTAACCACAAAAATATTTTGATTACATATTTTTTGATTTTCATGCGCAAGGACAATACCGTTTAAGGATGAATTTATTTTTATTTGGCTATATAATTTCCGTTACTGCGTATCCGAGAATGACCAGTGCTTGTAGAGACAGCAGTTAAGAGCGAGAGACATTAATTTTTTGTGTGACCATACATAATTATATCAATTGTATTCGTTCTTGCCAATGAATTTTAAACGTGTTTTAGAGTCCTCTATAGAAGGAATGAAAATGAAAAAACATAGACTGTACATATACCGCGTTAGTAAGTTCTGTAATGAAGTGAAGCGCTAAGATATATGGACAGTGTTACAACGTTTGTCCGCTATGAAAGTATGGGGTGGGGAACGCGCGAAGCGAATCAAGACGCTCTAGCACAAGCGACAACTTTGTTGGCTATATGTATGGGGCTCGCGCCTATAAATGAATCCTTACGTACCCTAGTATGCAGTAAACTAAAGACGAATCTAGGCGATACTTACTTGGAGATATATTTATACTTTTGGTTGACAAAAAAATACTTTTGTCTTTATTCAAAGAACTTCTTTCCGAGTTATACTTAGTTTTCTTTGGAAAAGTTTTACTACCATTAACCAAGTGAGATATTGGATTCGGACTTTTATTCCTTGGGGATTTAACAACACCATTTCCATTTTTTATAGAGAGAGAAGAATTTGGTTTTTCATTTAAACGTGAATGCATATCTAATAATGTAGGGCTATCAGGTATGTCATTCTCTCTCTTAAGATGTGCATAGAAATTAGGTTTAACTGTTTCCACTCTATCAGTCCAAATATTTCCAATTACATCCTTTAAATCAACTTCTGATTTCTTTTGGTATATGGCTACTTTTACCACATCATTTATTAGATGAGTCTTTTCAGGTTGTAATATTGAGTTTTGGTCAAAGTCATTGGTTGTATTGATACTAATATGATTTTTTGCATCATAAATATTTTGCATGGAATGTGAAGTTCTAAAATTACTAGATGTTCTATTTGATATATTATTCTTAGAAGCATCATCCTTTGCTCTGTAATTCTCTGTGAAATTTGATAGGTTTCTTTCAACAGAAGCATCTAGTTCACTTTGAGGGCCCTTGTTAGTTGATGAATCAGTAGTATAATTATGTGCAATAACTAATTTATCTATTGTAGTAAAAATTCCATGACCTGCTGGACATCTAAAATATTGTACACCTGCATAAAAACCATTACATTGATTATTTTGTTGTTTTTCCTAAAATATTAATTAATAAGCATTTAAATCAGGTTCTTAATAAAACTTCTTACATGCAATTGTATTCCAAAACATTTTCCTAGACCTTTCACATTTCCAACAAACTTCACAGTTCCTAAACAAACGTTTGATGGCAATTCAACTCCAACTAGAACTTGTTCTGTAATTTGCAGCAATCTCTGGCATCTTGCTTTATTTCTTACCAACTTTACCCTTTCCTGAGGAGATGCCACTGATGCAAGGAATGGCCAAAGTTTTTCATCGACAGATATAAGAACTTTTGCAGGACTAGTATATGTTATTATATCCCAGCTTTCACCATCCTTCAATAATCGTATAGCGTAACTAGCTTTTAACACTGCATCAATTTTCACAATCTGCCCAAGTAAGATAGTTTTTTGATGATTCAAACTGCCATGTTTATTCTGTTCATTTAAAACAACATTCTCTGTAATTATCCCATACTCATATTTTGGATTCATTTTCAATGCAAGAGCATACAGTGGGAACTGCTGCCTTTTTTGTTTTCATACCATTGACTGTAAATAACAATCGTAATTTGGTTATGACTCATTATTATAATATGTAAAACATATATTTGTGGTATAATAGCGCGTTGGTTTTACATGATTCTCACTTTCACATACACGATTATTTTATTAAGGTACTTTACTTTGTAAGGCAAACATCCATTAGGATTCGCGAAATTAAAAAGCCATAATGCAATAACTGCTATTCTAAAACACATTGGCACAGTTTTTGAACCAGAGCAATGAGCAATTGACAACAACAAAAGAACAAAAAAAATGCGTCGCAACTGGAAGTAGTCATCAAGGTTTATTATCATAGTATATCATAACCTACGATGAAGTCACACTGTGATCCACTGTGATTCATCCTCTGTAACGTTTGTATAAATCGTAAAGAACGCGACTGTTTGATTTGAAATTAATTAATGTGCCTGTTTTCACATTGATTTACACAAATGTGAACTATAAGTAGCATATAATATAAAATCCTGTCTCGGGTGATTTTTATTATGAATAGGAATTGAAATAATTACATTGCATCGAAACTACGGGATTCCCTAACTTTTTAGAGTGGAATTTATAGTACTCCCTTAAGGGGGGGCTAAAATATACAAAATTTCATTACATCCAATATGGCTGAAATTTAGAAATCTTTTTGAATATAGATGTCGCTAAGAGTACTAAATTAAGAAAAGAAGAAAAAATTTAGAGTAGGGTGTATTAAGTTTGATAAGTTGCCTATTTTGTTAGGATGTGTTTTGCCAATTTAAAATTTTCTAATGTAAATGCTGATGAGATTGCATATATAGGGGCTTACATGTGTTTAATTATTACCGGGTAGAGTTGGGTTTTATTGCAAAATTTCTTTCCCACTATACAGGGTGTTAAAAAAAAACGTTTAAATATTTAAGGAGCATATATTACGATCAAAAACAAGTAAAAAAGCCTTAATGAATATGGGTCCGCAAAACAACCGTTTTCGAGATAAGTGCAATTGCTTTTTTTTTTTTTGCATTTTTTAGCGTTTAGCACAACAGAACACGCTAATCACAGATGTTCGAGATGTCCTCCTTCCATTTCAACACAGGATGTACATCTTTTTAAGAAGGAACGCCGTACCCTTTCCAGAAAGCCCGGTTTTGCTTGAATTGTTTGACAACATTGTTCAATTCGCTCTTGCAACTCGGCCAGATTATTTACTGGTGTTTCGTACACTTAACTTTTCAAGTAACCCCACATACAAAAATTTAAGGGATTTAGGTCGGGAGACTAACAGACCACTGACAGAATATCTTTCTTGCTCGGTAGTCAGGACGAGTAAGGGCTTGTACCCATTGGATATGGTACGGATATAAAAGTTGTTGGTGGAGAGTTCTCCAAACAAGAGTACTACCTTTATCTATGAGTACTACTTACTCCTACTTCAGCCGAAACTTTTCTCACGCTAGTTTCGGGGTTTTCATCTACTATTGCCAAGATTTGTTCTTCAACCTCAGATGACAATATAAAACAAATTGCATTTCAAAATCAACAGAAATATAGACATAAAAAATAACCAAAAACACGTTTGTTTTATTTATTCTCCTGATTCCACGAATTACTATAGTTACAGTTTTGTAATGTAGATACATAACGTTATAGTAACGTATATACTTTTTTGTATAATTGTGGCGCTATGACATTATGTTTCTGGATTACAAAGCATTCTTTGAATAAATATGAAGTAATTTGAAGTTCCCGCTGAATTTTTTTTCCCATTTAGTTCATACACTACTCACTAATTTTATGTTTAATGCTTTTCGCGTAAGATGGTTTTCTATATTAGTATATATTCTTACTCTATGCACTAGTGTTATCCAGTGTATGTCCAGTGTTGTACTACTTTTTGTTAAAGAGACCGTAATATTTAATTTTGTGTTTTATAGTTAAATTATGTGTTTTTTTTTGTCCGGATACAATATGATGTACATTTTACTGTTAAATTTACGGGTTTGCTTTTGAATAGATAAATTATATAGTAATTATTTGTTCAACTTAAGTATCCTACTGAAAAATCATGTCTGGAAATTGTACAATTTCAAGAACCGTTCCTTTAGCAGAATCTGCAAAATCTTTTTTATGTGATTATGAAGATAATAATGAAGGTAATTCAAATACATATTACATAAAAGAAGTAAAGATGTTCAAGTTCCAATAATGTATTTGGTGAAATTCTAGATAACATGCTTTTCGATTTTGGCGAAAATTTTTTAGCGCATAACCTTCAAAAGGACCTCCAAAGTCACGTAGAAGCAGTAAAAGTTTGTGCAAATACCTTGTTCAGAAGATACAGGACGTCGAAGCCAACCTCGAAGGTGAATTATATGCAGGTACGGAACATTGTTAAAGGCTGGTAATTTTTTTTTCAATTTGATGAATTACTTTTAATTTTTTTTATTGAATTTCTACTTTTGTTCATCTTTGCGAACGTATGTATGTATATTTGGTCAAATTTTAGATAACGTGCTTTTCAATTTTTGCGAAAATTTTTAGGGCATGACCTAGAAATTCAATAAAAAAAAATTAAAAGTAATTCATCAAATTGAAAAAAAAATTACCAACCTTTAACAATGCTCCGTACCTGCATATAATTCATCTTTGAGGTTGGCTTCGAGGTCCTGTATCTTCTGAACAAGGTATTTGCACAAACTTATGCTGCTTCTACGTGACTTTGGAGGTCCTATTGAAGGTCATGCGCTAAAAATTTTCGCGAAAATCGAAAAGCACGTTATCTAGAATTTCACCATGTATTTTTGTGATTTGTAGATAATAAAATCATGAGCGGTATTTTCTCAAACTTAAAATATGTGTGGTATGCAAGTGGTCGAAGAGTTCAAGTAATAGAATCCAGAACAGGTAGAAAAGTGGCATCTTGGACTTTTGGTGCACTTTCAAAGGATAATACCACAAAAATTATATGTTTGTCAGAAATTCCTTGTTTGTCAAAAGAAATACCGCTTCTTATAATTGGCCTAGAATGTGCCTTAACTGGTGGTACAATATGTATATTTGATATATTAACTTCTAAAATTTTAAGGTCAATTCAAATGAACGATATAGTAAGTACAATGGTGAATAGGATTTAAATTTAAGATTTAACAATATGTTTTAGGTTTCTTGTATACATATTATTGATTGTGGAAGTAATATTTTTCCAATTCTTGGACCATTAAATGCATTTGATGGTGTGGTAGCGGTAGGGTCAGTAGGTGGTGATGTTTTACTAGTAGATTTATGTCAACAATATATTGATGATGGTATTACCAAGTGATTATTTTCTCGGCAATGTTTCTGGTTACATAACATTTTAGCTAGAGCTTCAAATGCAGCAGAAGATATTATAGGGGAGATAGATGTTTGTCAAATCAATCCTCTTACAATAAAAGATATACATGCGATAGAAGATCATAAACAAAAAGCAACACAGTCAGGAAGCCATTTATCTATAATTTTAAACGGTAAAACATAAGACTTTTTTGGTATATTCCGGTTTTACTAAATGAACAAACTTTCATGTAAAACAATGATGTCATGAGTTGAACATTTTAACTGTGCCAAGGAGAACATCTCTCCATACTTTGCTGTATGGTTTACTGTGGTTTAGTATCTGCATCAGTAGCGGCTGATGGTGACGTAAATGGAAGTTCAATTACAATGCTTGGATTCTCACGTATTTATTGTATACATTGTAGTATGCAATGGAAATATATGAAGGAATTGAAGTTTTGTCCTTCAAGTCCCGTTTACCACCAACCGCTACTGCATCCTTGTTCATTAGCTTCTATCTGGAAATTTAATAGCAGCAATTTGTTCATCTCTGCTTGCTTCTAGTGTGATATACTTTGAAAGGATTATATATTACATTTTGGATCTTTATTTTTTTTCACACTGTTTTGTTTATGATTACTCCTATTATTGAAGGTTATATGTGGGTTTAAAAATTTGACAACCTGCTTTCAAGCGTTTTGGTGTAGTCATGTCATTGGCAAGCTAAACTTTTTAAACCGGAGTTTACTGTAGTCAATTTAGTTTGTTACCAGAAAGTTTTGGTAAAAAATCAATATTCTTTTGTTCTTATTTCAGCTGTTTTAAATGCTAAATCACCACATTTTATATTGAAAGGGCCAAAAGGTGGAGATCGAATTCATGTTAACAAAGTTGAAGTTCTTGTCACTTCATTATTTTATTCTCCTCAACTGGGATCACTACTAGTAGGATACAACTTTGGAGCTTGGCAAATATGGAATATAGTGAATATGACGCTTGTCTATACTTCTCCTGTATACGAGGAAAATATACCAGTATCACATTTTACTATGCAGGTAGGTAATCATAATTAGTTGTAGTAATACTTTTATTTCCTATTCCTATTAAGTATTAAACAAGTTGCAGAATGCAAGTTAAATATGAAAATTAACTTTAAATGACTTCTTTTATTTGCAATTTTAAACAAGTGACTTGTACATGTTGTAATTCTTTGTGAAATAGTTAGGGCAGTATGTATTTCTATTCCTAGTCCACTTGTGTATGCGCGCATGGTAATTGGAGTATGTACTTGTTAGTGGTGGCAATTCAAAATATACAGCGTGTACCACTAAGAGCGGGGACCGGCGATATCTTGGAAACTACAATCGCTATAGTGATGGGAAAAAATTTTCATAACTAAAGTGCTAAAGAGAAATTTAATTAAAATATTTTTAAATTCCAAACATGAGCACTAGGGGACGCAGTTATTAGGGTCAACAGTAAATTTGAAATTAGTCGGTAAAAGTTCCAAGATTAACTATGATTTTAAATGCTTTATTAAAAAGCCTAATTAATTACGCACCACTTTGGACGTTTTGTCATATTGTGAATAATAAGTGTAGTAGGCGCTGCCGAATCATGTAAAACTATACCTGCTATAACTTCTGCAGTATGTGGACTTGTTTGGAAGAGCATTCAGCGCTGTTTTAGACGTCGCAATTTGTGCCACCCGTTAATGTTCAAGAAATCTACCAGATGGCGTTATTCCTAACTGTACGAGTTTTTCCCAATTATCTCTAAAAATTCAAAGGTAACAATATGCTTTTCTTATGTTGTGTTTGAAGAATTTTGTCAGACTAAAGTAGCGGCGGAAACCGCATAGTGATATTTTTTTCCTTTTTCCAGATAATAACGAAAATAGCCCATTATCAGTAATAATTTCCGCATCAGTTACAAATACCTACTTAATAATATCGAAACCTATCTTAGTTGGCCATAAAGCAAAGGAATGATAACTTTTACTCTTTTACACACAAAATTGTATCGGTATATAGTTATAAGTTTTGATCACTTTTCAAAGAAACTTGACTTTGACTTTTATTTATGAGGAAGGATAAAAGATCTGATTTACCAAACACGTCCTACAATGAAAGCTGATTTAAGCGATTCATAATGATATCGCCAGCCTACCAAGAGTAGAAATCGAAGCAGCTGTTATTAACACTCGTCGTAGACTAAATCTGCGTATAAATAATGACGGCAAACAGTTTAAACACTTAAAATAAATTTAAGTTACTGTTTATTTTCATTTCAAGTAACAGTATATTATGTACTATTGGTACTGTCATGGTTTTGCATTGTTGTCATTTATTTTCTGTCTGCTACATTTTGTTATTGTTATCATTGCTTTGTTTCATGGCCAACTAAGATAAGTTTCGATATTATTAAGTAGGGAAATTATTACTGATAATGGGCTGTTTTCGTTATTATCTGAAAAAAGGTAAAAGATATCACTACGCGGTTTTCACCACTACTTTAGTCTGTCAAAACTCTTCAAACACAACATGAGGAAAGCATATTGTTACATTTGAATTTTTAGAGATAATTGAGAAAAACTGGTACAGTTGGGAATAACGTCATCTGGTACGTTTCTTGAACATTAGCGGGTTACACAAATTACGACGTCTAAAACAGCGCTGAATGCTCTTTCAAACAAGTCTACACTTCTTTAATTCGGGTAAAAACTTCAGAAGTTATAGCAGGTTTAGTTTTATATGATTCGCCAACGCCTACTACACTTATTATTCACAATATGACAAAACGTCTTTAACCAAAGTGTTGCGTAATTTACTAAGCTTTTTGATAAAGTGTTTAAAATCATAGTTAATCCTGGAACTTTTATCTACTACTTTAAAATTTAGCGTTGACCCTAGCAACCCTAGCGGTCAAGATTGAAATTTAAAAATATTTTCATTAAGTTTTCCTTTGTCACTTTAGTCATAAAAATGTTTTCCGGTGTTTTTCCGATCACTAATTATTGTAGTTTCCAAGATATTGCCGGTCCCCACTCTTGGTGGAACACGCCGTATATTTAAATATGCGCGTAAAAGAAAAGTTGTAGATACTTAATTATCCTCATATAATTACAAAAATATCTTGCATATGGGCTTTTGTATTGGTAGTTTGTCATTTTATGGTTTATATCTTGACTACAAATGAAAACTGTTAATTTAATGCTCATATTATCTTTAAATATCGTTTTTGAAATAAAACGATCTATTGATTTATAAGCTTAGTAAGTACTCGAGTACATGAGAAAATTGGTTAAGTTTGAAGAATATATATATGTTTTACGTATACTTTTTGTATGTTATACATTTTCTACAAGATATGTCAAAGAATGAAGTTTACTTTTTTGGTAGCAGGTTCATAGCATTACAATATTTTAGTTTGTTACTGTGTAAATATTAGGTAGACTGGTTTAGTATAATATGATCATAAAAGAACGTAATCGAGAAGCCCATGGTTCTTTTTGAATTATTTCTTATGTTGGTTAACTACATCTGACAGTTAAATCTTACTTTAGGGCCGGGATACACGAGCAACTTCGCAGCAATTATGCTGTTGGCGAACTGTCCGTTACGACAGCTTCAAGTTGACAAGCCCGGCAGCATTTTGTCAAACCGGGTAGCATTTTGCTGCCGCAACGAGCAGCATTTTCGCTTGCTACTGACAGCTGCCAATCAAATATCAAACAAAATCTTAATTTCGTTTTGTTGTGTTGCCAAGTGTATAATTAAAGCAAATAACATAAGTAATGTTATGTATAAATACTTACGTAAAAATGTTGAGAATATCCTTAAAATATAATAAAGTATAATAATAAAGTTGTGTATAGAGTATAAAAATCAACATAGGATACAATTCATGTGGTATATGTGTAAATAAAAATTTGTATGTGCTAACATTGAATGAAATGCCGCAATATGCGAAAAAGGATAAAACAAGCAACACTAAGGGTGCGTTCGAAAATTCAGGAGGTATTCTCCAAGTATTCCTCTACTCGTTCGAAAATAGCGGATAACTTGCTCTGGACAATGTTTACCCCACTTTTCGAACGAGGGTAGATGCTCCACTGTTACCGACCTCCGGACGTCGGGAAGAATTACCCGTCATTCACAATGTTACCTCATACTTTCAACAGCCAAAACAGAACTTTTAAAGGTTATATATTGAAAGGGTATTTGTTATAATATATATGTTTATATAAGAATGAATATAAGTAGTTATTTTTCTGGGCGATGAATCGGTAGAGGAAGTCCAATAAATTGATCAGTTAGGTCTCTGAGCTTAAACCCATTCGATTATAAATCTCTGGGAATGGTTTTCTTACTAATCTTCCTCTTCAATGCCGATGAAATAAATATTTATTTAAAAAAATTGTTTTTATTTCAAGAATGGTTGACAATCTCACACTTATGGGTTTATTTTTCTTATTTTGACCCCCTATATCTACCCGCAAAATGATTCCCATTCTTCTGGATTCACTCTGTATATATGTAGACTAGCTAAGTTGTCCCATGGCTTGAGTGTTCGTATTTTTTTATAATTTTCTGTTTTTAACTTTATTTTTCCAGTTCGTGATTTTTACCATTTCCATGACCTGAATTTCATTTTTCCACTTGCTTTCGGTCAGCCTCACCTTTTTTTTTCACCAATTGTACTTGACAATAACATTTTTGGTACCCTTGCCCATCTTCCTGTATAGTAGTTCTCTTGAAACTATCTAATGCTCATTTAAAATCGATGAATAGTATATGCACATCGTTATCTTCATAACATTACACACATCCCATTATCTGTCTTAAAGTAAAAATTGAGTTAACCGTCGATTTTCCTGTTTTAAACCCGGTATTCACCAACGATCATCTCGGTGCGAGTTTTAATCCTTTATTATATTGGGGCAATAGATTCTTTATAGATTTTATTTAATAGTGTAATCTGTCAGCAGTTTTCATGTTTTGTTAGATCTCTTCTTCTATATATATATATTTACATCTCACTATCCAACGTAATATCCTTACGTCCTATTGTCAGCACTATCCATTCATAGGGACTTTTGGATGAAAGGGCTATTGCCCTCTCATCCAAAAGTCCCAACATTTCGTCCAAAGACTGAAGGAGTTAACGATAAATCTTGGCGATTTACTTGTCAGCTTTGATGTCGAATCCTTATTCACCAAAGTTCCCATATCGGATACAGTGTCCATTATTAGAGAACTCCTTATCTCAAATGACCAATTGGATGATCTGGCTGACTTGGTTCAAGCTTGTCTTTCTTCTACCTATTTCCAGCTTAATGGTAAATACTACCAGCAAGTCTCAGGCGTAGCTATGGAATCTCCTCTGTTTCTTGTCGTTGCCAACATTTTTATGGACGCGTTGGAACAACAAGTCCTATTATCTTACAACCTTAAGCCAAAGTGTTGGTACAGGTACGTTGACGACACCGTTGTCATCTGGCCCCATAGACACGAATCTTTAAATAATTTCCTATCGTTTTTGAATTCTCAACACGATTCCATACATTTCACCATGGAGATCGAATTGAATGGCTGCTTTCCTTTCCTAGATGTTCTCGTACACCGGCGTCCTGACGGTGCACTGGGACATTCCGTTTACCGAAAACCCAGGCACACGGTGTTATCAATTCTCTTATCCAAAGGGCCATTTCTGTATCTGAACCCAATTCGCTTCCTCAAGAACTGAACCACATCACTGAAACTTTGATTCGCAATAACTATTCCAGGAAAGATATTCAAACCACCATTAACCGCTACACCAACCACTCTTACACCACTCCACAGCAACTCTCCTCATCTAACCCTAATTTCCGTAAGCATTCATGGTGTCACCGATCGCAGCAGCAAGATTCTCTTCAAGAACAGCATAAAAACCATCTTCAAGCCCAACTTCAAACTCTCAGACTACTTTCCCATCAAAGATCGCAATCATCTGGAAGTCCCTGGTGTCTACCAGATTCCATGTTCGTGTGGTAGTATATACATCAGTGAAACAAAGCGATCAGTCAGCACTCGTGTTACTGAGCACGAGTGTTGTACGCGGTTGTTACGTGCAGCCGGGTCCGCATTGGCTGAGCACAGACTGGAAACTGATTGATTGACTCCAATTTACCTCTACCCGCATCTTATCTCGTAATCCTCACTATTATAGCAGAAAAATCCGTGAATCTATAGAGATTTTCAAACATCCCAACAATTTAAATCGCGAAGATGGCTGCCTCTTACATTACAGGTGAAAATCCCAGTTGGTTAAACCTCCTAGCAACCGCCACGCTACATCGATGCATAACAATTCCGCTCCTTTGATGCATAACATTTCCGTTTCATTAACACATAACAATTCCACTTCATCGAAGCATAACATTTCCGCTTCATTAACGCGTAACATTCCCGCTTCATGGAGGCATAACATTTCTGCTTCATCGATGCATAACATTTCCGCTTCATTAACGCATAACGTTCCCGCTTCATGGACGCATAACGTTCCCGCTTCATGGACGCATAACATTTCTGCTTGATCGACGCATAACATTTCCGCTTCATTAACGCATAACGCTCCCGCTTCATGGACGCATAATATTTCTGCTTGATCGACGCATAACATTTCCGCTTGATTAACGCATAACATTCCCACTTCATCGACCCAAAACAAGCCCTATATGAACCCCTCCGGAATGAATAAGCCCCCAGTCAGTGTGTAATTACAGTCCTGAAGATGTCACACATGAGTGTGGACGAAACGTTGACTAAAGCTACGACAACGATGCGATTCCAACCCGGAAACCTAGAGAGTAGTAACTCAACAAGACGTTTAGAAAACGACAACGGCGTGAAAAACGCTGGTATTCATGTGGAAAAAGTACGTGTTTTAAAAGCGCCAACAATACATAACCTCGCGAATGCGAATACCGGCGATGCTCCCGCCGTCGTTGGTTTCTGAACGCCTCGTCTAGTTGCTCCGATCTAGAGTATGATGTTCCAGGTCTACCACGATACCAACGTCGCGCTCGTCTAGCCGTACCCTTACGCAATTACCGTTTCTTTAGATGGTGTGTGTGTTTCAATACTCTCAACAAAGCCATCGGATGGAGACACTGTTGTACCTTCTTCTGATTTTTGATTACCAGGAATAGACACTGGCGATAGAGCTCTATTGCAAAACCAGTTGCTTTTTCTTTTAGTTCCATTCGAGGAGCAAACTGTTTCAATATTTGCTTACTAATGTACGTAGTGTACTTACACTGCAACGAAGGGCAGGTACAATACTTACAGAGTTAATTTTTGAAAAATGGAAGGTGGCAAAGATAGAACTTGGGTAATCTTTTTTTGTTGTTTCTGGATAATAGAGCGAAATCAAGAAATCTAAAGTATTCGATTTTACACGTTGATAACATTTTCTCTAGAATTCGACCAGATCATTAGTAGTAAACATTTGTGCATTTAGTTTTCGTTACGTGAAAATACATAGAGAATCGCACTTGATAAATGTTGTCAGAAAAATGTCACAAATGAATTGGAAGTGACAATTTGTTTACGCTTCTGAAGTTAAATAAATCAAAATATGATAATACATTTCGATGATGTACGTTTCAAAGAAGAAATACGTTTATTAATATGTGCCAATAGCAGAAGTAGAATCTGAATCAGAAACAGTGATATACCTAATTAATGCTAACTGAAAATTTGCCGTTACGGTCCGTTTGCGTTTTCCCGTTTGTACTTATTAATTAATTTTTAGGTGGCGACACCCAAAATAACAAACGATTTTCCAAAAGAATTACAGTAATTCTTCTTTGCTCTATCACATCGAATTTCTTTTAATTATTAAAGAGATATCAAAAACTTCAACTTATACGAGAAATGTCAACTGCACCATAATTTTTAAAAATCTTAAAAAACTCAGGGAGTTTTATTTGAAAAAAAGGTTTCGTGTATACTTCCCCAACAACCAACCTTTCTAGAAAAATTCTAAGTGAATGAACTGCACGTAAGGGAAGAAATTGGACTTATTATAATCGACATATGAAATGTGTTTAGAAATGGAAAGTGTGTGATTTTACTTTTTAGAAACTGTAAAAGCTATCAAAATTCTATTTATGCTGCTCCTTATTTCGGTAAATACTTAACAAATACAATGATAACAGGACACACTATAAAGGGATGTTTCTTAAATAATTCCACAAATGTTTAAGGATAACATAAGTCACTAAACTAAATTCAACCGCCGTATTTTTTGTCTCTGACTAATAAAATGTAATTTTATTTTTGAAACCTCACATTTTGGTGGGCACTGATACACATACGAAAAAATAACACTATTTTCGTACATGTGCATTTTGCAAACGGTTTAGCTTGTCAGGGAATCGACCTCCGATAAGAAAAAAATGTAAGCGAACGACTTTGGCATCCTAAGAAATATTACGAATAAGATTATTTTGTTTGCTTTTTAATAATAAAAATTGTACTATTTTTTAATGATTTTTCTATTTTCAAAGTTTGTGGCAAAATTTAAAATACATCCTATATAATAAGTTGACAAACGTTGAAAAAGTTGACAAACGATAATATTTTAACCAAGTCTTATTATTAATTTTTTTCCTAATTGCAATGACACAAAGAATATATAATGTTTAATAAATTTATTCAGATTTACGTAATCTGATGAATATGCAGGATTAGCCATAATTTCATAATGTTCCTTCAAAATAATGAACAATGCGTTACCTAAAAGTATTCGTTAGAATATAAAAGTGGGGGTTTACAGTGTTACCAAATAAGTAGCCGTCGCATAGTCGTTGATATATCAAAAAATATACAGAGCTAATATACATTGACTGCAGCGCCCCCCAACTGCACGAAAATATCTTGAACTAAAATTATACAAATTTTACACCGAATCGTCAAATTGACGACCGACCCCCTTTTCAGGGGAAACGTTTTTATGATATTTTGTGGTAGGGAGAACATTTTAACACGTATTACATTTTGACGGCCGTATACGGCCGTCAGATTACGCTGGACGTCATAATAACGGTAAATAGGCAATGTATGGTCGTCACGTTGATATCAAGATAAATATATATCTACCTTCTCTGTTGTATAGTTATTTTATCTGCAAATATATCATAATGTTTCGACAGGCAATCTGCAGATAAAATAACAACCAAGTATTAAAAAGTGAACGTTCCTGAAATAGGTCCCTGTGGTGTAGTAGTTAGCCGCCCGTTCGACAAACGGAAAATGTCAGGTTCGATTCCTTACCGGAACCACATTTTTTCAAGTATTTAATTACGTCGGAAATTCAAGGAAATTACAGATTTTCATAATTTACAGACGGAAGCCAAAATATATTAATTAATAAAGTGTACTTGGCATGTAAGAATTAAAATTGTCTGTCGAAATGAACGCTCCTGACATCAGGTCCCCGTGGTGTAGTGATTAGCGCGCCCGTGTCCTCAAACGCAAAACGAGAGATGTCAGGTTCGATTTCTTACCAGGACGACACTTTTTCAAGTATTTATTCACATCGGAAATTCCAAGGAAATTACAGATATGCATAATATTATTCATCCAGAAATCGAAAATGAGAATGTTGATTTAGAATGGATATTGAACCGCCGACGAGAAATCAAATTTATTTTGTAGTAATTATTCCAAATTACAGTATTGATGAGTTTGAAAGCCATTTTAGAATGTTTTGAGAAACAGTTGAGAATTTAACTACTTTAATTGTAACAAAAAATAAAGATAGTAATATAAACTTTTGAGGTTAATTAAGCTACATGCATTAAAATTGTGCTCCTTACTATTACTTTTGACAGCGTTGACACATTCAGGATACAATTTCCACGCTAAGCTTACTTTTACACGAACGATTTCTTGTCGTTGTCGTGCAGCGATCTTGTCATAAAGAAAAGTGTGCTAACACCACGCGGTTTTCTGCCGTGATAGTGCCGTGAAAAAAATTTGCTTATACAGGCTGATTTATAACGTGTAGAGGAGATTTTTTGGGTAGATAGTGGAGACTAAAATAAACATTTTTTAGTAATTAACTTTTTAGAAAAACTCAATAATTAAAAAGTCACAACGAGTTAAAGCTTAGTTAAATAGTAAGTAGTTGTTCGGAAATTATGTGGGTAATTTATAATTTTAAATTTAAATTGGGGATATTTAAGTTAGCTGAACCACATTTAGTTAAAAAGATGATTTAAAATAAATGTAAAATAGAAATTACGATTCCTTAATTTTTTCTTTTAATGGCCAATAACTTTTGTAGCAACTATTGAGAACTGCTGAATAATAAAAAAACAAGGTGCAGTTGAAACTTGAAAGGAAAGTGTCAAATTGACATTTCAGTAAATTTGAACACATCAAATTTAAGATTTGTTATTAGTGGTTGTTATTAAGTTATTACTTCGGATAAAATGGTGAATTACAGTAACGAAGAATACATGGACATGATAATAGTTTATCGAGCTGCCGATGAAAATGCTGCACGAGCAAGACGAATGTATTTAGAAAAAATTCCAAATAGACAGACCCCTTCCGAAAATAAAATAAATGTGTTATTCAACGAGGAAGAGAGACTGGAAATTTACAACCAAAGAAGGGTCAATATGGTGGAAGACCAAATCGCCACGCGGTTGATGTTGAAGAAGACGTATTGGAAAGGGTAGATGCTGAACCGACAACTAGTACACGCCAAATTGCCCAGGTTAATGTTTCTCAGAACTTTGTTTGGCGCACATTGAAGATGAACGGTTTGTATCCTTATCATTTCCAAAAGGTACAAGGACTTACTCCCAACGATTATTCGTTGCGGCAGCAGTTTTGCGAGTGGCTGCTCAATCGGACAGAAGCAGAAGGAGATTTTCCAACAAACGTACTGGTAACTGACGAATGCTGTTTCACCAGGAATGGTAGGTTCAACTTCCACAATGCTCACATATGTGCTGATGAAAATCCTCATGCGATACGCCAAAGTAATAGGGTCTTTCGAATTACTGGCGTGTCTCAATGGTGAATCTTACTTGTATTTTTTACAAGAAGTTTTACCAGGACTCCTAGAACATGTTCCATTGGTTGTGCGACATAACATGTGGTTTATGCACGATTGCTGTCCATCACATTTTGGTCGTCCTGTAAGAGATCATCTCGATCATACCTTTCCGCAACGGTGGGATCGGCTGAGGTGGATTTATTCAATTGCTCCCACGCAGCCCTGATCTCAACCCACTGGAGTTCTTATGTTGATACCATTGAAGAGTTGCGCCATCGAATCAACGTTGCTACAGAGGACTTGCGAGAACAATTTCCGCAAATGTCGGGAAATTGGATTCGTCGTGCAACTGTGCGTTGAGAAGTAGAGGCAGCATTTTAAACAGTTTTAGTGATTTTGGTGAATTTTTATACTTATGTAGTTATTGTTCTATTTCCTTTTCATAATTTTTTGTCTTTGTTAAATTTATGTAATTTTAAAAATTGAAATAGATATTAGTTTTAGAATTTTGCATTGGAGTGAGCACTGTCTTTTTTCTCTAAGTTGGAAATAATATAGTTTCCAAAGAAACAAAGAAATTTTGTTCCTTTAGAAAAAATCTCAGCAGCACTCAATAAGTGGGAAACTTTTTTTAAGACCTTTAAACCACTCTAACTTTTTAATTATTGAGTTTTTCTAAAAAGTTCATTACTACAAAATGTTTACTTTAGTCCCCACATGTACCCTAAAAATCTCTGCCGCATACTAATTTTTTTCTTGGCAAGTGCGTATACTACAATGGATGAAAAAAACGAGGAATATTGCTAGTAATGATATGACATCATCCTAGAAAATTAGGAAAATCAAGAAGATACTGGATTCATCTACTTCTTGAAAAAAGACATTTAATCGGCGAATTTTTTATTTTGTTGTAACAATGCGCGGCAAGTGTGTAAACTTGAATAGATTTGCTTATACCGCTGTTGTCGTATACGATATCGTGTCGTCGCAGTTATATTGCCGCGGTACTAGGAGAGTCGTGTACGGCTTCAATTAAAATCGTATGGTGTGAAAATTTGCATTTAAAACAATGCGTAAACACTATACACGATGTCATACAACCACGACAGAAAATCGTTTGTGTAAAAATAGGCTGAGTGAATATTCAGCAGTTGTCTTGTCAGCGGTAGGTCAGCTGCTCTATTCAGGCAAATTTCTTACTTAGCCTATTAGCCGCTGAGCGTCTCTAAATGCACCCATTCATAGGATTATGGCGCGCAGATGAGAAACACATGTAAATAATAACTAACCCACCTTCTTTTATGATACGATTTTCGCAATTTCTGTTCTATTTAACCCGGTATCAATCGCGCTGTGGTCGAGTTGATTGCTGATTTAAAGAAATTGCGATAGCTTCATAATACAGCTAGTTAAGGACTTGTGATTTTGAGAATGTCTCTGGAATGTGTTTTTATTATTTTTAGTGTATTTATTGTAGAAAAAAATTTTCATTATAAGACAAATGAATTTGTTTTGATTAGCAATGCACCTCTGTAGTAACTCGATTATATATTTTTTGTAACGAATATAAAAGAAAAAAATAAAGATTTCTATTAGTTTACAAGAAATTATTAAAAATGGCTTGTGCGGTCGAATCGATCAGAATTGTTCAGGGAACTTTGGGAGACTTGACTGCTCCCGAGTTAAATAAAATAGCTAAAGTGATACAACATATCATATTATATTACTTATTTTAATGACCGGAAACTTGAATAAGGAATGTATCTAGTAACCAAAAGTTACATGGATATGATTGTACGTATAGCCGCCAACCATATTTAAATTTAGAGCACGTGCCAACACGACTTTCTAATTATGAACCTACTTGATATTTTTTAAATTTCACGGATGATTTAAGTTGGTAGTTTCGGCAATAAAAAACATATACGCCAATTTCTCTGCGTGATACATACAAATATGATCTTTACTGTCGGACTCACCAACCTAAATCGTCCGCGAAATTTAAAAAATGCCAAGTAAGAAGTACCATTTTGATTCATAATTGATTACGTGACTGCAAAAATCGAATGAACCAAGTTTATATAGAAGCATGAATATAACACAGAATATGGTACTTACTTATGGGTGTATTGCATCATGTTACGGTTACTTCAGTTCAGTAAAAAATTATTATTTAATTCATTTTATCCATTTATTGCTTAGGAACCTGCTGACGATCCAAGAGCATTTTGTTACGTATGGGCAATTTACAGTAATACAGATGATCGTGCTGGATTGCCTATTGCAGTTATGTACTCTCTAAATTATGAAGTTAAAGATTTTCATGAAGGCTATGGATATTTATATCAGGTATTTACAAATATTGTGGATATTGATGGAAGTAATTTATTTAATTTTTTATCTAAATTTTGGACATTATAGGATTTGCAATCTTGTGCTGTTCGGTTTCAAACAGAATTGGCAGCTGTAGGTGGCGCATCTGTTGATATTAAAGGCGCACGATGCTTGCGTTTAACCGCATTTAATAAAGGTTGTTCGAGCAGGACTTCTATGCAAGAATCTCATGAAGATACATTTACAATTTGTTCAATGGTATGGAATGCATGGGGTACAAAAGGTGTAGATACTTACATGAGTATTTTCGATTTGAATCAGTGGTATAAGGAACAGATGCCAAGTATTTTATATCAGTAATATTTAATCCGAATATTTCTGTAATATAATAATTATTTAGGTTCGCCTCAGCAAAATTGTTCTACTTATCTTTCATATATATGTGTAAGCGATATAGTCAACGAAGTTGATAATAATTCAACTGTCTTAGATGTTTTGATTGATGAAAGTAGTATCAATCAGTTTATTGGTATTCAGAAACCAGAAGAGCATTACTACCCTTCAGCTTTAGCGTATGGTAAAATTTTTACGCTGAAATTCTTATATGCAGTACTTACTTCTATTTATTTTCAGAACTTTGTGCATGCAGTGATAAAAATATCGCCAACATTTATAACAAAGGACAACAAAAGTCATTGCTAGGACAGTTTGATAGTACTGGTCCTTTAATCTTGTTAAAACCTAAAGAAGTATTTGAACAGTCTATCAAGTCAGGTCTGACGCCTTTGTTTGCTGATCCTGTTCACTCAGACTTAGTAAGTAATTGCGACCCATTATTTTAATATAACTGTAAAAAATTGCATAATGAATACTTGTTAATTACAGAATTTACAAAGAGAATTCTTGTTAAATATTGCTTTAGAACAAGACATGATGGGCTTCTTATGGAAGTGCGTTTGTACTTGGTCTAACGGTAGCTTTACAGGAATGGGTTGTTCTATCGAGTTTCTTTTGAACTGGGCTTGGAAACGTGCTACATTACTGAAGATAAATGCAGATAAATTATGTAAAAAAATATACATTTTCCTAAATATCAGCTACAATTTCATAAATTTTAAGGTGAAACATTATTCGATTATTCGGAGATTTCGTTAGACGCAAATAATCGGAAAATATTGAATAGTTGTACTACACAGATTTCGAGTTTGCATCGTCTTTATGGACTTATGCGCAAAAAACTTCAATTGTCTTTATCTAACATAGGTATAATACTTGTCTCATTAGAGGATGATTATTTGAAATTTAATTTTTAATAGATATTGTTCAACAACAAGAAAACTGTTTACATATGATTGTTACTTATTTGGAGGTGTTGCAATGGTTAATCAATATAGGGTTACTACCAGAATTTGCAGAAAGTTCAACACAGAAAGCTCTTAATAGATCGGATGGAACGTATGCTCCTTACCCCATAGAATCTTTATTAAAGTATTACAAGGAAAGGTAAATTCATAAAAAGGTATTTGATATTAATGAACCTTTTACTAATATTGTAGACGTTCCACCGTGTCGAAAGAAACCTCGCTTTTATATATCGACACTTTAATAGAGAAGGAGTTTGGCAATAGATTGCAAGGGTAAGACAACTTCTATGGTTAATTTAATTTTAAAAATGTCTTACAGACTTTGGCAAGACGATGGTGGTGATGGCTATTATCCTCCTCCATCATTGCAATCTTTATTGAGAATATATTTAATAGAAAATGCAGATATGGTTCACAAACACTGTATTGTTATATACTTATTTCTAGATCTTGCAATGGCTCTAGATCAATTGAGGTAATTACTTTATTATATACAGCGTATCCACCTAGTGCGTGGGTGGAAGATAATTCCTTCCCTGAGCAATTTAAATAAAAATGATTCGAAGACAAGTTCAGCCCAACATAAAGTTTTGTTCAAGTATGCAATATGTTTCTTCAACATTGTTGTGTTTCATTTAAAAGGCCAAACGTGTATCGCGTGCAGTGGAAACTGAACACGCTATATACTTGAACGTAGTTTTATGTTATGCAGGTCTTGTCTCTGAATATTTTTTTTCCTTTGAAAACCTTTTCTCTAAATTGCCGAGGAAAGGAAATATCATAGTCATAACGTATATGTGTAGAGACGTTCTGTTTTAGATTTAAATTCATTATAACACATTTAATAAAATTTCCAATGGTGTTTAGAATCAGTTCAAGTATGACAAAAATAATTCAGGCTCTTTGGCAGCTTGATCATGGCGATTTCCCTGTAAGTATTATGTACTAGGTATGGGTAAAAAGGCGTATATACATACTATATCCTTTTTACTTGACACGTTATCCCTTTATTAGAAATTACAAAGTAGTAATGCATCATCCATATTCATATTGTTGTTTTTTTTTTGCGAAATCATGTTATGCAAGAATTTTTGGCTTACTTTATTAAAATTAGTTGCATCAGATGTGGTGGCGCTGTTTGCACTACTTTTGTTCTTTTTTGGTAACTATGTGTGTAGACAATGCGCACAATATTCATAACTTTGTTATTATGTGATTTTTTGAAAAATGCTAAAACACGTCAATTCCATTTTTGTTATAAAAGGCACTACTTAAGGCGAAACATATTTTTTTTATTTCCTGTTTTATAGCTATGACTAGAGTTGGCATTTTAAAAATTTTGCGGATGATTTAAGTTGGTAGCTCCGGCAATAAAGGACATATTTGTCTGTATTACGTTAAGAAATTGGCGAATATGTCCTTTATTGTTGGAACTACTAACTTAAATCATCCGCGAAATTTAAAAAATTCCAACTCTAGCTGTGACATGTTTTAAGAAAATTGTAGCCCCACCTTTTTCCAATAAAAATGAATTTCTATTATATTCCGCATACAATAATACCCCACACTATGAGCCATTTTCTTACCGCCTACAAGATATAGGTGCTCTATTACAAGAATGGCCAACAAGTCGATCGTGAAGCGATCTTTAGTAGGTATTCAAAATAGTGGTCGCATTGAATTATCGTTTCTAGAGGAAGATTTTCAATTTTTCATAAGCGTTTTGATGCAAAACTGTAAGCACCTTCCTTCTGTTTTGAATTAAAGTTGTCTATACTTTTCTTGTATTTAGTACCCATTAAAATGAGTAGTAAACCAAAAACATCCATTATTTCCATGAAGAATGGGAAGTTTATTACTTTTTTACAATGGTGAATGGTAAACGTTGTTGCTTAATATGCCGTGCTTTCGTAACCGTTACTAGAAAAGGTAATTTGAAGATCAAACAGATTAAAACAGATCAAAATAGCAATTAAAAAAAAATCTACAATTTGCTCGAAGCATTGTGGCGCGGCGGCTTCAGAAAATACATATGTGAAAGTATAAGAGAGCGGTAATATAACGATGTTAATAGATGTTGTTAGATGTTGTTTTTCCTTTCAGGTAAGCTCGTTTTACACGCCGCGATGTATTGGCCAATTAATTGAACAAGTTCTTGACTAAAGCCTGTTTTACACGCCGCGATTTATTGGTCAATTAATTGAACAAGTTGATCTTCGATTTTATCATACCGTATAAAACAACAAAAATCGATACGATTTCTTGATCAATTTATCATACCATTGATTGAATTAAATAGAACATACTCTATTTTTGCCACGATTTTCCGACGATTTCTCACTAACTTTGCTGTTTTACCGACCTAGTAACAAAATGTACCTATGCATTTTGTTTAGTGTTTTTAAAGTAAGATGAGGATAAATTTCGAAAATTTACGATGATCATGATGTAACGAATAATTTGAATTAAGTAACCGAAATTGAAGCAACCTAAGCTAATCTGTGCATATACCAAAACTGCCAACATATTTGACAAGGCAGATTGTCAATCTATTTTTATAAGCAGATGAAAATTTCCTACTTAATAATTCCCCCGTTCAACTATTAACAAAACTAAACGAGTATTCACGATCGCTAAAAGATTTTTCAATTTATTATAGCGTGTAAAAGCAGCATAGTTCTACCGATTTCTTGGCCAAGAACTTGTTCAATTAATTGGCCAATAAATCGCGACGTGTAAAACAGGTTTAAGAAATGGGTAGAAATATGCTGGTTTACATCGTGAGTATTCATTTAGTTCCGTTAATAGTTGAACGAGGTTACTATTAAATAAGAAATTTTCACCTGCAGATGAAAATGGATTGGCAATCTGCCTTTGTTAAATGTTTTGACAGTTTTTGGTATAGGCACAGATTAGCCACGGTTACTTCGGTTTCGGTTAGTTAATTTAAATTATCCATACATCATAATCGTCGTAAATTTTCGAAATCTATCTTCACTTTAAAAAAACAAAATTCGTAGGTACTTTTCTGTTACCGGGTTGGTATAGTGAAAAATCGTGGCAAAAATAGAGCATGTTCTTTTCAATTCAATTAATCGTACGGTAAATTGTTCAAGAAATCGTACCGATTTTACACTATACGATAAAATTGAAGATCAACTTGTTCAATTAATTGGCCAATAATTCACGGCGTGTAAAACAGGCTTTAGATGGATTGATAGGTATGCGTGACACAGTACAATTGCTTATTTTTATTCGTATTGTTTTTAAGGATTGTACATCTAAAGAAGAACTGTTGGGTATGATTTCTTTGAAAGGACTAGAGGTGTACATACTTTCAACGCTTTTAAAAACATAAATGGATTTATAACCCTATGTCAAAATAATTACGAATTCCTAATTTTTTTGAGCTACCACTATATAATACACTAATAAGTAGAGTTGCTCAATTTGCGCCAACAGCCAGTGGCGGGCGCATAAAAGTTTACACAAAATAAATGGTCAGAAATAAAATATAATACGTGCTCAAACACTTACCGTCTTAAGAGTCTTCCGTGAAATCACAAAGTGAATAATGTCTGTTAAATATCTGCAACATTAGATATGTTTCCACAGTTGTTTCGGCAAACTGAGTGCGGCGTGAGGAAAAAGTGTGTTTATATGCAGAAAACGAACGTTCTACATCTAGTGACGTTATATTTGCGAAATTAAAATAATCTTTGGAACAACTTAACGGTTCTATTGACGCACCTTCACAAATTTGTCTTAATGTGCCAAAATCAGAATATTTCTTTAAAACAGTTTCAAACCTTTCTAGAACACAAACATTTTTTGCGTCTTTTACCGCGCATAGCTGTGCGTGAACATGTTGCACTATTTGCAGAGATTCCGCTAACTACACCGAAGGATTTTGTAATTTTTCTATTGCCTCCACTAGTCCGAAGTAATTGTTCTGAATAGTTTTTAAATCCGTTTTAACCTGACTATCTTGAAATTTCGACTGGCTTTCCTTGATAGCCGCAGCTTCCTTTGGATCGAATTGTAAAACCACGTTCTTAATATTCTCAAAATATTTATGATAAAACGCGGCCTGTAACCATGTTCCCCAACGTGTAAGAATAGGTTCTGGTGGCTCAGGCATAAGGGGGCACAGTCTGTGAAATTTGCTGATACGTTTTGGGAATTTGACAAACACTGCTTCTGTATGCGCTATTAAAACGTCTACCTCCGGATAACATTTTCTAATACTATCTGCCACATGACTGAAAGCATTAATTTTACACGTAATATGTAACAGGTTAGCACAATGTTTTTTAAGAGACCGGCCTACAGAAAGCATGTTTGCGGCACCATCACCCATAAACATCAACAGTTGGTTTGTTGAAAGTTCAAACTTTTCCAATGTATTTAACACTAACTTTGAAATTACTTCGGCAGTACATTGTTGTATTCGTCTGGAAGCTAATAGAATTGAAGGTGACGATTGATGTGGTTCCATCGCACGTACCATTACATTAACCACAGAATGTTACGATCTGTTGTTTCGTCCACACATAACCACAGTTTTTTTATCTTTCAACTCCGATTTAATTCTTTTTCAATTTTTTCATGTTCACAAGCAGATGGCACAATTCTTTGTAATGATGCCCGACTTGGTAATTTACAGTCCGAATATTTATTCCAAAAGAAGACATATGCTTCCGTGTCTAGTAAATTAAACGGTAGATTACATGCAATAAAGGTAACACATAAATTAAATTTAAATTTGTCATAGTGTCGTGTGCAATTTTTTTTTTAAGAATGCCGTTTACTATTTACGTGATGTAGACAATCCCTTTTGGACCAACACATTAAAAGGATATTACAAACTGCACATTGAATAATTTAGGTCAGGCATTTCTGCTATAAATTCTGTAACTTTGTCCAACATTGGTCGTTTTCGCGACGTAGGCAACATTTTTAAAACAAACAGAACTACGAAATAGTATTTACGGCAGCGTACGTGTATACACAACAGATCTGGTTGAGACTCGCAGTTACACTGAGGGTTATATCGAACCTCCGCCACTGCCCGTTGGCGCTAGTGAGCAACTCTACTAATAAGAGTTAACCAGCAGAAGATCAAATACAAAAGAAATAATAGACATAGACAATAACGTTCAAAATTGTTAATTCCATTCGAGGAAGTTACCTCAACCAGAATTATTATTGCGTGCCGATGTAACGTGGCTAACTAGAAGTAAATTTGTGTAATGTTTTCGTGATTTGTTAACTGAGATCAACTTTTTTCGCGAAGTGCATGGTGAAGAATCTGCAAATTGAAAAGATGAATCTTGGCTCGGTGATTTAGCGTTTCCCACAGATCTTATATCGAAATTAAATGTTTTAAATTTGGTATTGCAAGAAAAAAATAAGACAATAATTGAAATAATCGGTAGCGTAATGCATACAAATAAAATTTATTATGCTTAATAGAAGATCTTCAACAAAACTATTTGAATCACTTTGCAGACGTGACCGATCATCTACAAAAATATCAAAATTGTAATTATAACATTAAGAAATACGTTGCAGAAACTAGTAAGGTCATGATATCGGAAAAATTGAAGATATTGTGCAGTACCTATATTTTCCTTTAAAAAAGATTAGATGTGAAACACATTTCTACAAAATTTCTGAAACATTTCATCTTAAAAAAACCTGTTGACAAAATGAAATTATAACCCAACAAACTGATCTAATTTTATAAACCAAAGAACTTAGAGAAAAATATTTTTGGAAATACGTGGATCGAGAAAAATCTCCCAATATCGTTAAATTCGCTCTTCTTTTGGATCTACATATATACTTCTATGAATCAGCTTTTTCATATTTAAAGTTTACGAAGACTACACATCTAAATCTGTATTTTCTTCTGTACCTATTCAATTTATAAATATCATATACAAGATATCATGTTGGTTTGATGCTCCTTTCTCCATTGTCACTTGTTTGCAAATTTAAATGTGTGAAATGTAAAAATGTTGGTAGGTTGATCTTGGCCACCCTTGTTCTCTCCTTCTCAGTCAAACCAGCCATTTTATTTTACAGTTCTTTTACTAAATGCGTTGTAACATATAAACTTCAATTTTAGAATTTCACTAACCTAATTAAATAGTATTAGTGATAGTTTATATTCATTCTTGTTTGTATTATTTATTTTCTGTATTTCTATTAAAAGAACATATCCTTTTAGTTGATTTTTCTCGAAAAACACATTGAATGTTTAATTCCAAGTATTTACATATGTACCACTGTGCCTTTCTGAAATTATTGCTTTGTTAAACACAGAAAACCGTTTGCTTTATATTGTCGTACAATTAGGTGAAGCGTCGGGTTACGGAATACAGCTCGCACTTCTAGGCGTCGATTACTATGATCATTACTATCATTAGCCGACTCTGCTAGAATATTGCCAAATCCAGAGGTAGAGATTTTTAACCTGCCGAACATCGTATTTATATGGAGCCTGCCGCTTTACTTTCTTCGAAGAGAAGCTATACATTATTTTTATCCGTAATAAAAAACAACTGGCTGGAGTTTGTACACGTTTTATTCGGATCGAAAGACAACTATTGCCTTTTATAAAAATAAAATTGACGTGATTCAGCGTTTTTCAAGAAATCACTTTGCGGAGGTATGTTTATAGTGAAGCTGTGAAGCTCGATAAGAGCGACGAATTGAGCAGAACGGGCCGATCGTTGAGTGTTTACTAATTCGCTACACCCTTAGAAAGATATGAATTGCTGGCTTTACTCGTACGCCCTTTGCTTTGCATTCGCACCGCAATTTCGCCGTGTGCAAGGCATCATAAACTTGCGTGTAGTACAACTTTTCTTTGCATTTTTTTTTTCCCCTGGCGGATCTACCGTGTCGTGTGCCTCATGTGGAAGAAAACATTCGAGTTGTATTTTTTTATTGTATGTACTGATTGATATTGTTAAAATTAAGGACACCACTTCAAAATAATTTTTTTTTTATTTCAAATAGTTCATACCGACAGTAAACAATAAATTTAGCTTAGATTATTACGTGATATAGTTTTATTAGTCCTAAGTTTTCAAGGCCAGATCGTTTATTATAGAAGTGTACTGCAACTTGTTAAAAAATATTAGTCGCTTGTTCGTTCTGTACTTTAAATAAGAGTATGGATAATGTTTTTCAGGATTTATTGTTAGTAAATTTCACAATTTTTACTTTTTTATGTTAAAGAAGTTCTTTTTTGATTGCTAGAGTATGCAGTAATTCAACCAATAATGTTACTTTATATACTCAATTTGCTAAAATAAATGCGTTATGTACTTTTCATCTGATAAGTAAAGCGTGACAAACGGTTGGACCCGCAGAGTCGCCGTGAAAGGAGCTGTGTTTACTATGTATGTACATACAAGGATTCGAGTGGACGTTCGGTTATTATCGGTTGATCGGTGTGCGTGTACTACTTATAATGTTCGAGAAACTAGTGGAACCATCCGGGGCGTACCGCGGAAAAGTAGACACAGTATTAATAAAAAAATAATAGATTGTTACCTTTTATTGACGTATCGATGACCACTGCGGTAATGTGCGACTGCAATGGTACGCCGCGTAATACTGCAACATAACCAATGCTTGTATTGTGGATTCGGTCGGCCTCGACGACGGTCTGAAAACGTTCTCGTATACTTTGCAAATGATCGTTCAGCATCTAATGAAGTAAGATTTGCACTCTTGTATCTCTTCTGTGCAGTCTTGAATTCCAGATATAGATCGAACCTTTTCTAAATGGGGATTTTTATTTAACTGCACGAAATTTTTGCGCGACATCTAGTCCTATAGGATCTGTCAAGCTTTCTAGATCGGCTGTTAAATTGTTGATGCTGTTTAACGAGTCTTGTATAGATAAGTGAGTATTTTCTAACTGCGAAATAGTTTGTGTCACCACAGAATAGTTTATGGAAATGTCATCTATTTCTTTTTGAACGTCCGAATCGGAAAAAAGTTGCTGATTCTCGCGGACCGCTTGAGAATTAGAAGAATTAAGTTTGAAATGACATCTTTCATTTGGGAATAATATTTGCGATAGTAAGATACTGCCTCAATCCATGTCCCCGATCGCGTCAATACAGGCTGAGCTGGTAGCGGAATTTGCGGATACAGTTGCTTGAATACCCGGATACGTTTGGGAGATGTCACAAACACTTTTTTGGTTGATGATATTAAATCATTCACCCTAGGATACTTGCTTAGAATTGTTTCAGCTACGAGATGACATGCGTGTATGAGGCATGTTATGTGAAGAAGAGTCGGAAAGAATACTTTTAACATCCTGCCAACTTTTAGCATTGTTGCGACACCGTCAGATACTAACATGATGATTTGGGCTCCTACGATACAAAATTCTCTTAATCTCAATCCTTTTACTGGCTAACAACTAGGATGCTGCTGGACCATTACGTTTTAAAGGACGCGCCACAATATGAATCACCTTGTGTTTCTGAGCATCAGTAGTTTCGTCCACAGTGAGCCAGATTTATTGACTTTGCACATATGATAAATTGTACCGTAATTGTCTTTTTGTTGGTAGCTTCCATGATGGAACATTTATCCCAAAAAGGCCGAAAGTTTTCATTATCTACAAGGTGTTGTGGGATGTTGCACGTGCTCAACATGAAAATAAAGTCATTCAAAAATTGCCAGTACGAAATATTGTTTCTTAAATTCAATACATCATGGCTCTTTTTCTGTATTGTTTTTTCTTAATTTACGTTTTGCTAGTTACAACTTTTATTTTCATTTACTCTTGCAAAATAAAGTGATGGAAAATGGTGGTAACTAATAAAGTTATTATGTAATTTAGAGATTTCACAAATATAAATTTGGTAGGTAGATATTAAATTGAAATTCCAGTTTACTGTAAGTAAATTCGTTGTTTAATTTGTAAGGGGAAACATCGCTGATATATTTAATTTTCAATAACATTTTTTACAATACAAAATATGGGATTCAATACTTTTATTTCAGCAACGAGAGATATTAACAGAAAGGACTTAGCGCAGGAATTACATTAGTAATCAATACTAAATTTAAACAAAACAGTAAAATTAGACAGGAGTATTGGGGAAAGTGGAAATAACCTTGATGCGTTTTTTTTCTGTCACCAAAACCAATCATCATTAGTATTTCTATCTACCTACCAAATTTTATTTCGATAACTCTAAAAATTCCATAGGTATTTACTTGGTTCGACACATTTGCCCATCACTGTATGTAAAATGTTGTAAATAGAAAATTGAGAAATGACATTTTTTGTTTTTTTAACCTAAAAATATTTCTTTTTATTAATTATTGTATTATTAATTCTGCCTTAAGTAGTTAAATTTCTGTTTTTATATTCTTTCGATTTTATTCATAAAATATGTATCCTTTTTTACTTTTTCTACGAAGTCACTTATTAAGTATGAAGTCCCGTAACTTGAAGAATCGCAGCGGCGTGTGACTGTGTTTAGGTGGGCGGAAGGTTGGTCGATTATGAATACACACGACAATCATCATTCACTCACTTCATTAGCATTGTGATATGCATCCGGCGTGTTGATTTTTATGATAGACGTATTTATTATTGTAGTTGTTTAGTGACATGTCGAAAGGCTAAAAAACACGTTCAAGACATAGAAAATTAGTTTTTCTACTTTTCCGAATTTGTTTTACAACGAAGTAAGATAGTTTTACAAGTTTGCAAAATCATTTGATGTCAATAAGAAGTGGAACTGTACCAAGGACACGTAAATTCCGCTCAGCACTAGAAAAGAAAATTGTGGCATTCCCTCGAGGAGATGCAGTTTTTTAAGTAATTCTTATTTTTATCCTGTAATTTGCCACTAGGCTTACTCGAAAACAACCGTTTAAGACTTGGTTATGTTTTTGACGAGACAAGATTGTAAAAAGAATCATTAAATATTGTAGCATAGTAGACCCTAGTAAACCTAAAAATTACACTGTTTTAAACTAGCCTCGTAGTCTACAAGAGTGTCTGCTAGCAGCAATTGCGAGTTGTACTTAGTACGTTGGAAAAATTTCAAATTTCACAAGAAAAGTTTGATTTTTAGAGCGATGGCGCAAGTGATAATGCTTCGGTAGGCGTTTCTGAAATGTTGCAAGTGTTACATTTACGTGTAAGTACATGCTTTTATCTTGTGCAGGAAACCATGCGCATGCTCTCCGAGGTAATGCATTAATAGAAAGCCAATAAAATATTTTTTGAAATCTCACCATCGCACACATCATTTCACCAGAGTGTCTGTATTCGTCCACCGAGCCAATTCTTACACGTTGGAACTGGTTGCAGGCAGCTTTTTATTATGCTGACATTTACAAAGTAGTAAAATTGTTGCACAATTCAATTGCGAAAGCTGCAGCTATTAGGAGAGCCAGTCGAAATTTCAGTATTTCCGCGCAAATAGATTTCTAAAATATCGTAGTACTATAAAGATTATCTGACGCAATAGACCAATTACAAAATGATGTTACAATTATTGGAGTCTCTGCAAATTAGGACGGAGTACATACCAGCTACTGACTATACATTATGCAAATATATGATCGCGTTTTTTGGAAAGTTCGGAGTGTTGCTAAGAAAGTTTCACCGATTTTAGCACACATAAAACAAATGTATGATGTGTTCGATAATCACTACTAAGTACAAAGAGTATTTAACTCCATGAATGTATAACATCGGTAATTTGAAACGCTCTTTCAAATATAAAACTCATATTTCTCACCACGCGAACATCGTCATCGAGACAATCTCTGAAAATCCATAAATTTTTGGTCAACTTTTGCCCCTATCCAGTATGATGTGGATACTGATAATGGTGCTTCTAGTTTTTACTGTTCCTAGAAGGTTGCTTAAGGTTTTGTATTTTCACTACTTTTTCACATATTATTAATTATGTATAGTTCGTTAATTTTTTTCTATTCTTACTCTTGTTTTTGTATACTGCAATACAGCTATGCCACGTCCTGTTTACCGGTCTACTATAGTTCCTTATTCCACGGTCGTATATCCATCTTAAAACGCTGAAACAATGAATAGATTTCACGGAACAGACAGAGAGGGAAAACAAGTTTAATAATCAATACATAACCTACAATACTTTCCTGGGGTACAGTTCGCTCACATAAAATAATTTGTTCATCACTAAAAGGCACAAATTTGTCCTGACTTGCGCGCACGGTTGAGCACGCACATTTCTTTTCGTTTGTGTAATTTACACAAACGCTCTTTCCCGCGCGATACTTCTATCCCGCAGTAAAAGCGTATGTGCGAAGCCAACTAATGTTGTACGTTACTTTATCAACATCATATTTACCTTTGTGTCTGCTAATAGTGTATAGATTAGAGTTAAATCAGTCTTAATATTTGTTAAGATGCTCTGTACCGCTGTTTTGACAATAAATTTTATACTTATTTACACAAATCATAAGATACTTGCATTCGCAACATCGCTAACTAACAAGTTAGTGTCAAAGCAAATATCTGATGATATGTTAAGCAAAAATGTAATTGGAAATAATTTGTCAAGGCCTCTAGGGTAATTAATTATCATTCTAAGCATTTTAATATATTTTTGATTTTCTCTGTTTTAGACAGCAATGGATCAATTATTAGATCCTCATGTTTCTACATCGGATTTAGAACTGTGGCATCATCGAATTGTATTAAATGCTCTCTTATTACAGAGGCAGCATAATTTTGCCTTACTCTATTTTCAAGTTAGTTAATAAATAACTTTCACTAAGGAAAGCAATTACATTTTTCCTACTGATTATTCCAGGTTCGCAAACCGCCTTTGGAAGATGTGCAGGATATATTAAATATTTTAAGTTTATATATCGAAAATCATATGGTTGATGAGGCAGTAAATTTTTGTAGGGAGCATTCTTCTGTAGAAAATGATACGAGGCTGTTTCGCCATGTATTTCAAGGTATTCAAATTTTCTAGCAGTCAATTTCTTACAAAGGACGGGTGACGATTTCATAATACGAAAGACCTTAGTAATTAACAAGACAAACTGCATTAGCGGGAAAACTACTGAATATTATTAGATGAAACTTTCTGTGGGTCAAGTTGGCAACCTTGGGGACAAATTAAGTCAGCTGTTTGAAAGAAATAAAAGCAAACAGCCTCTTTTGTTCATTTCAAAATATCGGTTCCTCTCGAAACGTGTACGGTGGAAGAGCAACGTTCAGTGACAATATTTTTGTTATCCGAAGGTGTGGATTCAGGTTCATAGTAGCGAACCTACGTTTCATCGCAGGTTATAACACGGTCTAGAAAGTCATTACTTTCTGTTAAAAACCGTCGTTCTGAGTTCAGAACAAAAGCGAACACGGGTGTCTATGGACTTGAGTCAACTGTCTTGGAACCGATCTCGAACACGTTTTGCGATAATTCAGCTTGTTATGAATGATTGAGTACACAGTTCCAACACTAACATTACACAAATCAGCTATTGTCACGATTTTTATACGCCTGTCATCGAGAATAAGGTCATTTAAGCGATTTTGTAGCGCGTCGGTGGGCATTTCAACCGGTCGTCCGAAGCGATGAATATCAGTGACACTTGTTCTGCCCGATTTAAACTGTTCAATCCGCTTATACACGTTTCCGCGGCTTAAACACTTTTCACCATACTGTTTTAACATTCTCGAGTAAATTTCCGCCGGCTTCATACCTTCGGATAACAAAAATCCTCACTGAACGTTGCTCTTCCACCGTATACGTTTCGAGAGGAGCCGACATGTTGAAATGAACAAAAGAGGTTATGTTTGCTTTTATTTCTTTCAAACAGCAGACTTAATTTGTCTCCAAGGTTACCAACTTGATCCATAGAAATTTTCATCTAATAATATTCAGTAGTTTTCCCGCCAATGCAGTTTGTCTCGTTATTTATTGAACGTCCCTCGTAAAAGCGGTCACACTTGGAATTATTTTTTGTAAATCCATTTCAATTTCTCAAGGGTTGCAATGAAAGAAAGCAATATTTTTTTGCTTGTGTTTATACTTTACTTTTTATAGCACTACCAGAAAAATTTTTTACATTTATTCAGTGTCACTTCTACTAGACCAGCAAACGTTATTTATTTATACTATGAGCGCAAGCGAATAACAATTTTTTTGTATAATGCAAACTCAGGTATGAGAACAATTGTATGCAAAATTGCGCTGTATATATAATGTTTAAAAATTACATTTCAATAAGAAATGATTAGAGTAACCAAAACTTGCGGACTCGCATAGGCGTCGGTATTACGGTTTATTAAGATATAACGAAAATTCATATAAACTTTACTTGCTAATTATTCAACAATTAGAGCATCAGATGTGAAACTACGTAAACTTTGCATCATTGCTATGTTTTCCACAGTTTCTTCTTTAAACCTTGTGGTCGAAAGAAAAAATATTCTTATACTATTAAAAACGATCTCTCACATCTAGGAAGTTACATTTGCATGTAGAACTATTTTTCAAAATCACTTAAAGTTCACTATTCTTACAACTTATTATAAACGGCCTCTAAAGTATAAAATGATTTTTCCTTAAAACATCTGCCAACTTTGATAGAGACATAATCCTGGGTTCATTAATGTGTGTTAAATTTATTTTTTACACTCTACACTATGTCTAATGATTCCTGCAATGACAATTCAGACTTTAGTTTTCTGATGGCATCTAATAATACTGTATAATTGGTACTGTTGTGTAGATCTTTGAAAGTTTGAAGGAACATAATTTAATACATGTATGTAGAATAGTTATAAGTTATTCAGTTCTGCATTTCTCATATCTAATACCATTGACATCCTTGGCAATCAGTCTGTCCAATGCAGCCAAATGACATTCGCATTTTAAAGCAAACAACTGCCTATACGTCATACTTTTAAATGGGAAAAGTGACACATACTTATGTAATAAGTAGCAAATCTATTACGGGTTTGTTTTCTTAGTATGTAAATATATAGTTTCTATTGAAACGATACACTAACTATGTACTTGTATATACACACACACAAAAAACACCACTAATTTCAAAGCGACACGTAAGTACTAACCTTGACCGTTCAGAACTATCCTGCAAATAGCTCAACGGTACTAAACGAACTCTCCTCAGCGCGTTTAACTGATTATATTCAAGGTCGACACTACATGCCTGCCTCTCTACCGGTTTAGTTTATTTATGAATTTTTCGTATTCTTATATTAACCCGTAATACCGACGCCTATGTGAGTCCGCAAGTTTAGGTTACTCTAGAAATGATTACAAAAGGTCAACTTTTGACCTTATTTCAGAAGCAGTAATGTAGATCTAACTTGAATTTTACTACCCCTCGATAAGTACAGGTCATGTAAATTTAAAAAGGTATTTATTTACCACCTTTAATTTATGTTTTTTAAACATTTTCTTATGTGCACTTTAATATATTTTTTGTTTTAGAATGTACCCGAACTAACCAGATTCTTGAATTTGTTTATTATCCATTAAATTTAAAGGAGGAAGAAATTTTAATGAAGTACTTAGGGGAAATATCATATGATCGCATTGAAGAGTTTCGAGTTAATTTTTATTTACATCGATCAAGATATATTGACATATTTCAAATAAAGAAAAAAGATGATAAGTGTTTTCCGTCTGGTCTTCAAGGTCAGAAAAAAATGGGGAGTTGCGATAATGCTATGAAAGTTATTACAAATCTTTTTCCAAAAGTTACAAAGGACATCTTTAATATTTGTCAGCATGAAACAACCACAACTCAAAATGAAGGTAGAAATGTTACAATACCTTTTTATACTTGTTTTACAAAGTTTGTATCAGTTTTGAGACCAAAACCAATGTCCGTTTTTGTACATAATGCTGATGAAAAGGCCAAATACAAATCAACTTTAATACGGGCTGGTATTTTGAAGTCTAAAGAAATATGGACTCATCCTGTGCCAAATAAATCGATTAGTGAAAGCTTTCCGTTCATTAAAACGCCCACTACATCTTCCGAGTTAAGGTACTATTTTTTTTTGTGATGTAAAAATAATTATAACAATTTGTTGAAATAACAAGAATGCAACTGACAAGGGAACGTCCCGAACTCGTAAATTCCAAAAAAAATTGAAACTTTGTGGACAAGTAGTCCTCACCCCAAGATGTTCGAAGCCATTTTCCTTATCGGCCCAATGTCGTTTTAAGAGGGTGAAACCACCCCTGAAATTTTACTTGATTTTTTCGGTTTTTTGAAAATATTCGATAACGTGTGGACCAATACTCAAAGTTATATTCAAAAATAATCGTCTATTTGTAGCTCATTACATATGTGAAATAGCACGTAGTATTTCATATTTAAAAATTGGTGGTGCCTTCCCCACTCTTCAGAATACCTATTCAATGCCCTATTGTAGATGTTATACAGCCTTCAAGCAGTTTCAAAACGTCTTCACTTTTTGTAAAATATTTTAGAAGAGGATAAAACTTTGCCTCACGATACTCGCTTCATGTAATTGTCATGCTGTGCAAAACAAGATATGTTAAAGGTAATCCCAGATATTGTGCGAATAATGTATTATCTTCGATGTGTACACGTATTTCGGATATCTCTATTACTGACTTACAAATGTGTAAATAATTTAATTGCATGGTTTTTTATTTTTTAAAATTCGATATATGAATTGTAAATTGGTAATGATACTTATGAGGCAGATATTAGTTGCGACGACAGTTGTACATAAAATATGAAAAAATGATAAAGTATGATTATACTTATAATAGTTACGATAATCCTTAACGTGAGTAATATAGTTAATATGTATAGTTTAAAACTGTTGATTTGTTGAATAAAAATAAGATATAAGAAAAAGTACACTTTTGGAACTTTAATTACTAGCATCTGACTGTGAGAATTATGAGTACTGATTCAACAAATGTAGTAAATCCAGTTTAAATGTATCGATTACTAATATTGAATTTAATGTCGTAAATGATAACGTCCATAGTTTCAACAATGGAAGAAAGTGAAATGCACGACGTATTGAAGAAATATGAATTAGTCTCGGACGATACAACCTTTGAAGTAATAACGCAGTAAACGCTAGAATTCTTGCAAGAATTTAGGGCAACATTCTGTAGAATTGTCGATGATAGATATCCACTTCACGGGAAAAAATCTGGAAGTTATCAATTTGAAGAAAAGAATGTGACAACCAGAAGAAGGAGATATTGTCGATTTAGAATACAAGACAAAAGCTTTTTACTTTGGAAATCTGGAAAAAAAACGTTCATTTGAAGCTGTTAAAACATAGATTTAAGGAGTAAATCTTTACAAACAATTATATAGTAGAATGCAGGCCAATTTTTAATAATTTTTCTTGTATTCACAAATTTTTTTGCTTTTTAAGATGGGAGGTATCAATTACAAAAAGGAGGAACACGAAGAGAGAAATTATTACAAATTTCGGAATATGTTTTTAATAAATTTGTTACTAGAAGCGAAGCGCATGCTACAATTCACGATCTAGATCTTCGTAAATGGGCTATGGAAGCCAATGAAGAAATCGGATTAACAAATTTCAGAGCATCCTCACATTGGTTATGGAGCTTCAAGAAAGTATACAGGATATTTTCTAGAAAAATTACTAAATTTATAACCCGTTCATATGGTACAGACACGGCAGAGTTAAATCGAATTTCGTCGGCTTTCGTACAAGAAGTAAAACCTTACATTGCAAAGGTAGGCTCTACTAATACATTCAACGCTGATGAAAATGGGTTCAATTTGGAATTGCACTCTGGTCGCACGTTAGCTCCAGAGGGATCGAAAGTAGTTGAAAGTATTGTGCAATCTATTTTCGCTACAACACACAGCTATACCATACTTCCTACAGTATCCGCGTCTGGACGCTTATTGTCACCCCTATTCGTGGTTTTGAAGGAACAAAGTGGTACATTTGGACCACGAGTAGTAGAATCGATGTTCCATGCAGGAAATATTTATGTAACTGCTTCATCATCCGGAAAACTAACAGCATTATTCACGAAATGGTTCACAAAGGTATATCTTCCAAATACAGGATCTCAAACAGTTTTATTGCTAGATTCGCGGACTGGTCATTGTCCATCTAACTTAAAAGACCATATATCGGCCGACAAGAATGTAAACATCCTCACAAAACCAAAGAAAACCACTGGTGTGATACAACCCCTAAACATCTATGGATTTCGTGTTTGGAAATTATCTGATATACTCTTATACAACTACGATATTAATTTGCATACGCGTAACAACATTATTAAATTACAGTCTTTAGTGCACAACCAATTATCTTCTTCAAAATATCATAATTTATTTGCTTATGCATGGTACAAAAGTGGTTATATTGCGGACCGGCCAAATCGTTTCGATAATCCTGTCACTTTTGCCTTCACAGAAGATTTTCAAATTCACTCGCGATGTTTCATATGTGGAGCGCGTGCTATAGTACGGTGTTCCTGGTGCAACAGTTTTTTGTGCTTTAAGCATTTTTATGAAAAAATGCATTATCATACAAATTAAGTTATTACTAGCGTATACATTATATATACACATGTATACATAAGCCATATATTCATATCATAATATATATTTTATATGTTAGTTTGAATAAATTTTTCTACTACTGTGAATTGTAATATCGACATCCGAAAGGCATGCACTATTATTATATTAATTCATTTTTATCTAAATTTCTGTTTTCTAAAACATATCTATCTAAAAACATCAAAATTTATGTTACATTCCTTCGCAGTCTCTAAAGACGACATATTAAATATCATTTTCCTCATTTTTTTATTAGCTGTTTTACAAAAAGTGAAGTACGTTTTTAAAACTGCTTGAAGGGCTGTATAACATCCACAATATGGCATTTGAATAGGTTCATTCGTGAAGGGGTGGGGGAAGGTACCACCAATTTTTTAAATAGAAATACTATGCTATTTTTACATATGTAACAGAGCTCAAAGAGACGATTATTTTGATATATAACTTTGATGTATTTGGTCCAACCGTTATCGAATTATTTTCAAAAAACCGAAAATCAAGTAAAATTTCAGGGGTGGTTTCACCCTCTTAACTCGAAATTGGGCCGATAAGGAAAATGGCTTCGAACATCTTGGGGTGAGGACTACTTGCCCACAAAGTTTCAATTTTTTTAAAATTTACGGGTTCGGGATGTTCCTTTGTGAGTGTATAATATTCATGCATTTTATTATAATAATATGTACTATGCATGCATTGTTATAGGAAAAGAAGTTCAATAATTTGTCCAAAGTTTATAAACGCTAGTTTGATCAAAAACGATGAAGAAGTTTCGCCAAAAAAGAGAATGAAATTTAGTGTGGAACCCTCATTGATTGATAGTACACAACAAGCACAAGATGGAAACGAAACAAATACATCATGCTTCCTGGACATGTCAAAGCTTCTAAGATCGACTGTAAAACGCAAAATTCATTGGAAGTCGGACTCCAACAAAGTTCCAAATGAAGAAGTAGACACATGCACCCCGCAAAGCATCTTAAAGGTATCGCATATTGCATTAAAATTCTGAATTTATTTTATAAGGTCTAAAATAAGACATTGTCCGAATATACGGGTCTTAGCGTATTCATCATTGGGGTCAAGAAATAGATGATTGGCTAAATGACAGTAAGTGCGTTTCACGCCAAGACCTACTTTTTTTTTAAATAAAAGGCGCTCAATGAGAAAAACTAATAATCGACAATCTAAATCATATTGTCAAGCTTATTTCCTCTAAAAGATACGGAAATAATATTTTAACTGGTGTAGGGCAAAATCGAATGATAATAATAATCAAAATATTAATATCAAATGGATTTTACAAGGGAATGATTCAGTTAATTAAGTACGTAATTACAAAAAATAATTGATCAAAATCATTTGTTAACATTTGTTGACAGAACTCTCAAATAGAAAAGTAATTGATAATTGTTCGTTAAAAAATAGTTTAGTCTATAATCTGGTTACATATATTTCAAAGAATCAATTTATTCTGACCCAGGTTTCTATTCTTATTTACATTAATTTTACTTAACTTATATCTAGTATACGTAATCAAAGATATTTACTAATATTTCGATGCTTGCAATTCTACGTATAACGCATGCGGTTTAAGTAGTTTAAATAACATACTTTTACACATTACTACATGTAGAAACAGTGCAGAAAGTATAGTTTGTGTGTAACTTTATTTACACTTCTTCTGGATATCAAATAAACTAGATGTATATTATATTATTACACAATAAAAATGCCTGATTGCATAAAAGTGTTCGTGATACTAAATAAAGCTACTGTGGGGATCATAAATGTGAATTAATGCATGAA
>JAROYE020000052.1:252494-278557 GCA_029619315.2 Dynastes maya | reverse complement strand
GCAATAAAAAGAATTGTAGTAAATCAGTTCTTTCATATGAATGCAACGTATTCATCAGTTTCATATGTAAAAATAAGCATTTTAGTACAGAGAATGGTATTTCACACTGCGGGCAAAGGAACATATTAATATATGTATAAATCAGCAATGTAGATATCTTGTAATATGCAGTATTTAAAAAAATTACTAATATTAACAAGTAGTAACGAGCTAAAAATAGTGTCCTCTGAAAGTACAACTAATTCATAATTAATATTTAAGAAAGAAGCATGGGTTCGGAAGTGAACGATTTTAGCGCAGGAATTTTTTGATCCCAAACTGTAGTAATCTTGTACACAACCTTCTGTGAAAATATCAATTATATTCACTTTCTTTAGGATATCCTGCATGTAAAACATGAAATGCGTTAAAGCAGATGTATACTGCTTTTAAAACACAAGTAGGTTTACATAAGTGGTCATCAATTACCATATAAGCATTGGTTCCTGACGTTAGAACCAACAACAAGAACGTATGGTTGAACTGTAAGTCCATATTGTGCTAATTTCCCTTTTCTTTTATCAATGCTAATGTGGATATTTGAAGCTGTCTAAAAATATTATTACATACCAAACAAGAAAATGTAATTAAATGAAATGTGCTTACAGTGACGAGGAAATAAAGCTCTCGCGGAATTCTACAGACAGTTTCCAATATCCTTTTAGAATGAATACGAGGGAACAATGACAGCAAAATATTAAACTGAATAAGGTTACGGGTGTCTGAAATCATAGTAACGTGCATACATAGTAACATAGTACAACTGCTAGCAAAATAGTTTAAGATCAATAATGAGTCAATCACCGAATATATCGGAGATTATACTAACCAGTACTTAAATCGGTATCTAAAAATTTCAAGATCTAATTCACTTCTTCATCGGGATGTTTTATAAGATTAGAACGAGTTAAGTTATTAAAATAAGTCTCTGAATATAAAAGCAATGCATTGGAACATGAGTTGCCCAGGTTAGACTTCCTCTATCTGAAAAAAAGGCATAGTAATTAAAGAAACTTTGAATATAAACAATATTTAGATTAGTAACGAGGGTAAATGAATATACATAGATTTAGTTTAATACCATTTTATTTTCAGCGACCGATTTCGACAATATCATCATCAGGCTTTTATAGCCATTGACGTCGTTCAGAAAAAATATATCACATTATCGTCAAAATATATACAATAAAATTTGAAATTTAAAGTTTAAAGGTATTTGTTAAAAATTTAAAGTTTGGATGAAAATTGTTATTTGATAAGTTTGTTATTTTTATTATTTTTATTATTTATATATATATATATATATATATATATATATATATATATATTGAAATATCTTTCTCGGGAGTTTTTTTTCAAATTCTATTAAATTTTCTAATTTTAAATTGAATAACCGATTCTCGTAGGTCCGGGGGTATCCCTGGATACCCTTACGGCAATTTTTGAATGAATTTCCAACTTAGTGATGATATTAACAAATTTTTAAGATTTGAAAAGTAACTAACCTTGAAACTTTGAACGATGCCAATGTATATAAACTCTCTGTTTATATAACTACCACAGGAAACTGCCTGCTCTGGGTACTTAACCCTTTTTCTCTTCTAATAAAGACATTATTTCACAATCGAGCACTTATATGGGGACCGGAGTTAAGATACACTTTGATTCAACCAATGCCGAATAAAGATTGATGAAAAATTATGGCGTCGTTCATCTTTCTTTTATTTTAGATCGCGAAAGACCGGCGATTGTTTTATTTCACAGCCAATTTCGATGATTTAACCCAAATAGAAATTTTTTTCGATGACTTCAATCAAATGATATTATTTCTGCAAACAGCATACGGGAACGAATGCAGTGACTAACCAGGAGGCTGTATGTTGATGATTCTGTGATCTAAAATGTCACCAACAAGCTTAAACCAGAAAATCCACTGCCAATTTACAGAAACCTTTCAGATAAAGATTTAATTGATGAAATATTATTTGTTGTACTTTTCAATTTACGCTGTTGCTTATTCCAGACGATTTCCACATTAATTTGGACGAAATAAGTGAATAGAAAAATTAACTAACGAGTAGATTTGTCCATGCTACCCCACACTCGTCATTATCTGGACTTATATTTTATATATAATGTCCTCGCTTCAAGGACAGTTGGCTGAGGGGGGATGGTAACGAAGAAATTTCCAATTTTCCCCGCAAGAGGGATATTTAGTTACCAACGAGTGGCCAGCCTGACATTTAGTCGTTCCGAGGTGACAACTGAGAGAAGTTGTTGTTGTCGTAGATACAACATTGAACATAACAATATATATATATATATATATTGAAATATCTTTCTCAGGGGTTTTTACTCAGATTTTGTTAAATTTTCTAATTTAACTCTAATTAATGAATTTTGTAGGTTCGGGGGTATCCCTAGATACCCTTGCGGCAATTTTGAATGAATTTGCAACTTAGTGAAATCAAATTAACGAATTTTAAGATTTTAAAATTTAACTAACCTTTAAATTTCGAACGACGCCAATGTATATAAACACTCTGTTTAAATACACACCACAAGAACTGCCTGTTCTGGATATTTAACCCTATTTACTTCTCTGATAATGACTTTGAATACACAACGAACACTTATCTTTGGATTGGATTCACGACAAACTTTGATTCAACCAAGGCCGAATAAAGATTGATGATAATTTTAGGGCGTCGTTCCTCTTTCATTTATTTTAAATCGCGAAAGACCGGCGATTGTTTTCTTTCACAGCCAATTTTGTCCAAATAGAAACTAACTTTTCGATGACTTTCAATCAAAATGATATTAGTATGCGAGAACGAATGCAGTGACTTAACCAGGAGGTTGTTTGTTGATGATTCTGTGGTACGAATTGTCACCAACAAGCTTTAAAATAGAAAATCCACTGCTAATTTATAGAAAGCTTTCAGATAAAGATTTAATTGATGAATATTATCTGTTGTGCTTTGAAATGTTTTTACTCAACCTGGGTAAAATTTTGAAAGCCAAATCGAGATAATCAAAAAAGGATTGAAAAAATGGAAAGTTTTCGAGGAACTACCGGTACATTTAAACCCTTTAAATTTTAAAATTTTTTTTTGAAAAAGATTGTTACAGAAAATTTTATTTGAAAAATTAAAAAAAACAAAAACTTGGGCCTAATTATGTCAAACGGCCCCTAGAAATTTTTGTTCCGGGTTTTACACAGAATAAAAAAATTTTTAAATTGAATTTTCCCCGTTATATCTTATTTTTTGTAAATTAAAAAAAAAACCTAATTAATTTTTTTGTATTCGGTACTTTAAATTTTTATTGGGGGTTCATTTTTGGGAAAATTTTTTAAATTTTGAATTTTAAAAAAACTTTTTAATTTGAAAGCAAATGAAAACACTTTTAAATAAAAAAAAGCTTTTTTCCTTTTAATTTCAAATAAAAACTTTTAGACTCTTTGAATTTTTTAAAAAAATTTATCAAAAAAACAAAATAAATAAAATGATTTAAAAAAAAATTTCCCTGTTTTTTTAGGCGGGCCCTTATTTTAAATGAAAGAGGTTTTTTTTCCTTTTAAAACCCTTTTTGGGGCAAAAGATTTAAACCTCCTTTTTTTTCCCACAAAATTTTTATCTATCAAAAAAAATTTTAGTTTTAAACGGGGGGTTTTAACCGTCGAATTCCCAAAAAATTTTTTAATAGAACCCCTTATTTTTTAAATAAAACAAAATAAAAAAAAAAAAAAAAACTTCTGCACCTACATTTGAAATTAGGCTGTGTTAATCGGGAAAATTTTCAAAACCCCAGAGGGGGGGAGGAAAATTTAAAAAAAAGGGGTGTAAATAAAACAAAATGCCCAATTTTCTGGAAACTTCCCCTTACCTTCCCCCCAATCGAAGGGCCAAGGAAGGGAGGAGGGAAGGCTGGGTGCCCAAAGGGAAAACCCCCAAATCACGGAAAAAAGGAAGGGGGTTTTTGCCAGGGAATTTAGGAAAGGTAATAATTTAGAATGTGGGGCCCCCCCAAGGTTGTGATGGTAAAAAGGGGTGAGAGGAAAAGTATATCCCGGATAAGGAATTGGGGTGGGTTTAATGAATTTAAATTGGAGGACCCAATTTAAATTTTTTTAAAAAATTGGTTTTGTAGTTTAAAAAAAGGGGAAACCCAATTTAAACACAGTTTTAGGGGGGGAAAGAAACTGTGAATTTTTTAAAAAAGAATAAAAGATTTGGTAAGAAATTTTGTTGTGAAAAAAAATTTGGAAATTTTGTTTTCCCAAACAAAAGAATAAATTTTTTTTGACAATTTGATAAAACCCAAAATATGATCAGGTTTTTTGGTTTTGAAAAATTAAATTTTTTTGGGAGAAAATATAAATTTCCCTTACAAAAAGGAAGTTTTTTTTTAAAATAAAAAAATTCCAAAAAATTTGTGGGGTTTTTTGCAAATAATTTTAAAAATGAAATTTTGGGATAAAAAAGAAATTGTTTTTTAATTTTTTAATATTTTTAAAAGGTAAAAATAAAAAGTATTTTAATATTGGGGGAATTTATTAAAACCCAATTTTATCTTAAGCGGGAATTTTAGAATACAAAAGGAAAAAAAGGGAATGCGTTATTTTCATACGAATTTTTAATTTGTTTTGTTTAAAAAATTTTAAATTTTTAATTTAAAAAAAATTTAAAATTTTAAAAATTTTTTATAAAGAAATTTATTTTTTATTGGGGTTTTACCAGAATTTAATTTTTGGAAAAAAAAAAAATTTTTGGGGGGAAGGGGTTGAAGTGCTTGCAAAAAAAATTTAAAAAAATATTTCAAAAAATTTTTATTGATTATTAAAAAAATTTTTTGTATTGTAAAAATTTATTTGTTAAAAAAAAACAATTTAAAAAAATGATTACAAAAAAATCGGGGGGAAAAAAATTGAGATGATTTAATATTACTTTAATTTGTAGTTTCAATTTAGTTGCTTTTTTAAACATGGGAAAGTATTTTTAAAATGGAATTAAACCTTTGTATAATCAAAAAACGGAGGAAATTATGGAATGTATTAAAAAAAATTTCCCCTTTTAAATTTAAAACCCGGGAAAATTTTTTTTCTAACAAAAATTAAACCCAACAAACCCGGGAAAATTTGTAGATTTAAAGAACTGTTTAATTATTGAAAAAGGGGAACAAGCGCCCGGGGGATAAACTTAACAAAAAGGTGGAAAATTAAAGAAAGGGCCAGGGTTGGGGGGGGAAAAAAAATTTTTAAATTGGGGGGGGGTTCTTTTTCCGGGAATAAAGGAAAAAACAAAATTTGGAGGGTTTTAATCGGAAAAAATAAAAGGGGGGTAGAAGTGGAGGAAAAGAAATAGTAAAAGGGTAGTATAGTTTTTTTTCAGGCAAGGAAAAAAAACCCTTTTAATGAATAAGAATTGGTGGGGATTTTTTTTTTGGGAAAAGTAAAAATTTTGTTTTGGGTTTCCCCTGGGTTCCAAGGGTGTTTTTCTTTTGGGTTGCCCCGGGTTTGGGGGTTCCTTTCGCCCCTTGGGGTCCTTTTCCCCCTTTGTCGGCGTTTGGGTTTTTAAAATTGGGGGGTTTTTCCCCCCAAATGGTTTCGGGTTTTCCGGTTTTTTTTCCTTTGGGGTTGCCACTACCAAGGGGGGTTTTTCCCCATTTTTTGGATGGGTTTGGGGTTTTTTTTCGGGGTTTATTTAGTCGAGATGCATTACCGAGAGTTTTACGTAAAAAGGAAAAAGGAATAGTTAATTTAGATGATAATGTAGGAGAGGGAACTCACTGGGTGGAATATGAACAATGATGATGTAATTAAATTTTTGATGTTTTGGGGGTTTTAAGACCCCCGATGAAGTGGGGAAAAATATTTTTTATGAACGATGGGGGGGTTTTTGAATTAATTATAAAAGATATCAAGTATTAATACCGCAATTGTGGTCACTCCGTTTTCTTTTGAAAGGAAAAAAATTTTTTTGAAAGAAAGTATATATTAAAGGGAAAATGGAAACGTAATAGTGGGAAAATGTGAAGATTTGGCCCTTTTTTTTTATCGGGGAAAAGGATCTCAATGGAATGCTGTTTAAACCTCCTATATATTTTAAATGGTGAATATGAAATGTGAAAGTTAAGTTGCAAACTTATAATTCCATTCCCCCAAAGTAACACACCAAAATAATGATTTTGTTTTCATAGAGAAAACAAAAACCTGGATCATGGCTTATACCGGGAAAGGGACCCAGACAAAGATTTTGGGGAAAATATCGGTGATCAAAAACGAAGTAAGGGGGGTGTTTCGGGATTTTTATTACGTGGGGAAATAGTAATACGAGAGATATACTTGAAGTTACAGTGGAAAAATTTATTTACAAAAACCAATTCAATCGGTTCTTTTCGGTTTCATCCCCCGAATCATTTAGAAACAGCTCTGCCATTAGTGACGATGTAGGATATAAAAAAATAAAGGGGGAAATATAGGTAATGTAGTGGATGGTTCAATATAAATGGGGAAACCTTTGCATGTTTTATATTTTTTTTACCCAAACGTTTGCACCCCGGGTTTAAGATAATAGAAGTTCCGGATGAAAAAAAATTTTTATGCCCCTAAATTAAAGTGTTGAGTCTTTTATTATTTGGCTGAGACAGACAGGACGTTTAATCGAATTTAAAAGGTAAGAAATGACGTTATATTTACGAATTTGGGGAAGGTTGGTAAAAACATTCTTTGGGGGTAGTTAGATTGAAATAATATGAGGAACAAGAGAGGGTCGGAAATTTTGGGGTAAGGGCGTTGAAATTTTTACGAAGATCGTCAAATAAATTTCGGAAGAGGTTGGGAAACAATGTGTCGCGAAATTTTAAATTTAAATGCGGAAAATAAAAGATTTTTTAAAGGGGTTTTTACAGTATTATTAAAGATGATTTAGAAAGGGGAAAAAATTAATCGATGCAATAATATATGAGCGAGAATGAGGTTTTAAATTTTAGTATCAGAAGAAATCTGCTGGTGAAGTGAATTAGGGTGTTCGCATAGATTAAAAAAGGAAATTTAAAGTTTTGGTAAAGTGCGTGTAAATAATTCCATAACGAAATGGAAATTTTACAATATGTACCTTCGGTTCACCGAAATATGGAAATAAGATGAGATCGAATCGTAAAACCCGAAATAGATAAATAACATTTCCATCAGATCGGAATTGCTTACGAAGGGAAAGGGTAGTTTAGTAGTGACGAAAACAAAGTAGTGTACAGCATCTCTGATTAAATGCGGCAGCTTTTATGTTAGTAATTAAGAAAAATTATCGGGAAATGGGGATTGATGAAGTTAGAAACGTAGGTTTAACATCAACTATGAAGGGTATTTTCATATATCCAGTTTTCGTAAAAATTTGGGGAATTGCGGTTGGGGTTTTGCTTAGGAAGGCCCGTAATGGATAGTAAAGGAAATTTTAGCATCTGCATACCTCTAAAAAATGCTGAGGGTTTTTGCAGAGGATTTAAACAAATTGTCATAAAAAAGTCACAGGAATTTGGTATTGAAGAGGCGCGGATGATAACGACTTATAATTAATTTTGTTACAACAGAAGATATAAAAAATTCACAATTTATAGTATAGTATGGCGAGTGCCACATGTTAAAAATCAAAGAGGCAGGATCTCGCATTGACAAAATTAATACAAGGAAACGCTAATGGAAAGTTTTTTAGGGGGTGGGGAAATACTAAAATCCCGGGATTCCAGAGACAATAAACATAGTTGGGCATTAAAAATGCCCCCAAAAATTTGGAAAAAACCGATATATTATTCTAGGTTTTTTTAAACGGGAAAAAAAAGGAAAAAAAAATTCAAAAAATGAGTAGGTTTTACCATTAGCGTTTCAGACTAACGGGTTTTTTGAATGGTTAAAAAAATATCCCTTTCGAGAAAAGTTCGAGCAGATTTGAAGAAAATCGATTTTCAGTTTATAAAAGTACGCTAGATTCCCGTTGATGTATTACGGAATGACTACAGCGAACCCAATGTTGAAGCTGAATAATTTTTAAATTTTGTCCTTTTAAGGGATTTACGCCCGTATCAGGAAGATGCAATAATAAAGCGGCGTGGAGGTTAGAATCGAGTTTACGCGAAAAAAAGCATTCCCAAAAGGATACTACACTTTTTTGTTTTAAATTTTCATAAAAAAACTCTATGAATATTCTCCTTTTTTAACAAAGTTGTCCAACGAAGGATAGGAACATGCATGTAGTATAATACAGCAAGTAAAAAGAGAGGGGAGACTTAACTTTTAAAGGGGTTTTTGCTGAAGGGAAAAAAAGGGATCATGCTTAGACTGGGGGGATTAGCTTTAAAAGTGTTTTTTGGTAGTGAATATCGTACAATGGGGCCCATTATAAAAAAAAATTTATAGTTATAGTTTTCAATGGTATCGCTTTAATAGTTGTAGTTTGATTTTTCCAAGGAGTTAGCTACGTGCGATAGCGAATTTAAGAGAAGTACTTTGTATTTAAACCATTTTAGTTTTGGCCCCATTGGGAATAGAAAAAATAAAAAAAGAGGGCTAGATACGCCTTTACTCATCTCCGGTTTAAAATGGGGAAGATGGATAACGGCGTTAAGGAATTCCTGAAATGTTTTAAACGTTTTTGTGCGCGGGGAGTTTTTGGTACGTAAAAGGAAGAGAAAAAAATTTGATTTTTGAAGGTATTGGGATAAAAAGTATTATAGATTTGGTTTTCAAGCTGAAAAATTCAAAAGGGGCCCCCAAATTGGTTTTTATGTTGGTAATTTCGTAGTTTTTGCTCTGCTAAGTGGGAAGTATGTATAATTTTGTAGTTGAAAAAGGGTCTAGGGGAAAAATTTTTTAGATTTAAGAACTATTACAATTCGTTTTCGATGGGGGTATTTTTAATAAGTTCTAAGACACATTGTGGAGAAAGTTGGGGAGTATAGATTGTTACGATAGCGATTTCCATTTTGCGAGTAGAGGATAGGGGTTTGGTATTATTCCCAGGCATATTTAAAGCGAAAGGGTTTGAAAAAGCAGATTTTGAATTTTTGTGGCCCGGTTCCACAATTATACGCAGGGGTGAATTATCGACATATAGACCGGTTTGGGGCACTTTTCCATTATCGAAGACGTACTATGAGGGTGTATTCGTAGAAAAAAACTGTAAAATTATGCAAACGCAGCGATTTGAAGAAATAAGGTGTAAAAATAGTTACAAGTTATTAGATTCAATTTTCTTTTAAAATTATAACGTATGTAGTAAGCATTTTCAAAAGAAGTGAAATTATGAATTTTAATGGTATTGGAGTCAATAAAAATTTTTAAAAAAATTACGATTGTTTTTTTAGTAAAACCATATACGTTTTTTCCGCGATTTTAAGAAATAAGGGATAAATAATAGTTACAAGTTATTAGATGGGCAAATTCATGTAATTATAACGTATGTAGTAAGACATTATTATAACAGAAGTGAAACTTATGTAAGTTAATGTGTATTTTAGTCAATAAAATATTTGTAAAAATTTCGATTGTTTATAGTAACCATTAGTTTTAGTTTCGAGAATATAATTAAAAAATATGGAAATCTTTGGGGAAAAGCCTTTTTTTTATACCGGTCACAGTAGGTGTTTAACCTTTTTCCGATAACATCTGTGTAAAATTTTACCGAGTGCACAGTAAATTGGAATGGTTGAACAACCTGGAGTAGCCCGGTCAGTTGCGGATGAATGCTGAAGTGCCCCGCGGGCGGGGGGGGGGGGTTCCCTCGCGGGCGGTGCGGGGGGGGGGGGTGCCCTCCACGGCCGATGCGGGGTTGGCCTCTGCGGGGGGTGAGGGAAGGGGCCCGGGGGGGTCGGGGGGGCTTTGCGGGGGGGTCAGCTTTTTGCAAATTCGAAGGTCAAACAATTTAGATTATTTTTTATACATTATAAACGTTTTAATCTTTAGCATATAATTAATGAATCTGTATCCTATATAGACGAACATTCATCATATAACGGCTTCAAAAAGCTATAGAAGAAATCATACATTACCCCTTTTGCTAGCCAAGAATGGTAAACCCACGTAACAGGCTTTACATATTAACGTACTTGGCTAATTTGATGGCGGTTAAAAAGCAAAATACCTTGCAAGATTTAAAATTTGGTTTTTCAATGTAAGCCTCTCTCCGAGTCTTTTATGAAAAAGTTCCCAATGGATACTAATTTTTTTTTAATCGATTTTCAACATTTTTCCATTGTTTTTTCCCAAAAATTTTATTTTTTTAATTTATAAAATTGTTTGAAGAATTTTTGGGAGATTCATTTCTTTTATCGGTTGAAGTCGATGATTTTTTAACCCCTTACTTTGCTTAAAACTAAGGCCCCGCCTAACCCGATAATTAAACCATTTTTCAAACATTGTTTCAAAGTTTAAAAAGAAAAATAGTTTTATTTACGCGGAGGTTTGGAATCAAAATTTTCTATATTTTGAAAATTTGGGGGAATAACATGTTTGGGACAGAAAGGGAAATCATTGTGCCGGGGGGTGAAATTCTAGGGTATTTTAAGTCTACTTCGAAAACATATCCTTTTATCTCCATCATGTCTAAGGCTTCTACGTCCATTCTGGGTAAGTTCCCCCCTTGTAAACCCTTTTTTAAATTTACCTTGTGGTGGGTGGAACGTCATTGCGTAAAATACAAGTTCGTCGCATCAAAAATAATATGTATTTTTTTTCTTGGGTAGAGTTAAATCCTGGTAAGAATTAAATTTTTAAAGCAACCCCTTTTTTTTTGCAACACAGCTTACTCCACCTCGTATCCCCCCCTTTAAAAAAAATGAAACATACCCAAAAATCGTTAGTAATTCCAAATTAATATCTGTCATGGGGAACATGGCATCCCAGCTTAACCCGGTGAAGTAAAGTAATGTGTGGATCTAGTTTGAAATTTATCCAACAAAATTTCAAAAATTTTCCGAAAAAAATCTGCAAGTAATAAACACATCCAAATTGTACATATATATCACTTTTAAATCCTAGTGATTTAAACCCAAAAAAATTCCCAAAAATCTTTCTGCTCGTTTATAATCATCATCCCCTACGTCGCTATCCGTTTAGAATATCATGGAAATCGTTTTTGTGGGGCCCAATGGGGGTAAGGGGGAGGCGCTCATGGGGGAATTAAGGTAATTTTTAGGGGAAAATTTTTCCCTTTTTTGCCCGATTACTTCAAATTTTTCCCCCCGTCAAAAATATCTTTCCCAAACTTCTTTACACTGTTCGTCGCCCCAAAAAAAGATGAAAGTTTCCCCAAAGAGGAACTCATAAACCCGAAACGAATCAAAAAAATTTTAACTTTTTGAATTTTTCCCTTTTCCCCTTCCCCTTTACAATCAATTGTATCACCTACAGCACTTTTTTGGGAAAACGAAAAGTATTTCTTTTTTTAAATTTTGCGCAAGGGACACCCTATTTCTTTTTTCCCCCAAATTTGCAAGGGGTTTTTACAAAAAAGTGTGCTCTTTAATTCGAAAAAATTATGAAATAAAAATTGGGTTATATCGGGGTTCTTTATAATTTATTTTCCCATACCATAGTGCTGAAACCCGGTAAAAACCCACTAAAAATGATCATGGTCACAACTTTCTCTACAACGGGCGATATTTCTTTTTCGCAAATAGACCCCACCTTTGCCCCCTTCATAATTTCTACGCTCTTCATCATTTAAAGGTGAAAATTTCTCCCAAAACTTTTTTTTTTTAAAAAATTTTGTATACAAAAATTTTAACCCATCTCAAACTTTTTTGGCCGAACCCAGTAGCGCATTTTTTCCGGATATGTACTCAGCTTATTTAAAATTTTTCTTTAAAAAACTACATTTTATATAATACCCCGGAAGGAGTAGGGGTTTCATGTTCGAAACTTTTTAAACAAAAAAAGGTTTTTTAAAGGGTCGGGGTTCGGGACATATGTATAGGGTTTTTTTTAATTTAAACCTCGAAATCAGCGATATAAAAAAAGGGAAATTTCTTAATCCCTTTCAAATTTATAAAAATTTTTAATATTTTTGGGGCCCAATTGTCCCCAAAAATTGTTCGTTTTCAAAATTTTTAAAAAAAGGGAAATACTCCCCTTAACCGCTTGCAAATCTTCTTTTTCATGCCCTTGCCCCCCAATTTCTCTTCGCTTTGTGAAAAATTTTAAAAAACCCCTTCACAAATATATTTCTGAGCCCAGCTTTGGACTTCTGTGATAAAACCAATTTTTCCGGGGAAAAATTCTTAACCCAAAACGGGAGTAAAGTTTCCCATCTTCCCCCAAAATTATTTTAAAAAAATTAATGTGTTTTATTTTCTTCGCTTCGTAAAAATGTAACCCCCCGCATACCCATGTACTCCCCACAGTACCATTAAAAATATTCTTCTATCCCCTTACTTTTAATAAAACATTTTAAATTTTTTTTTAAAATTTGTGATATTTTTTAAATTTTAAGGGGGGAAAAATTTAAATCGGAAAATCAGCCACAGTATCGAAATGTGGATGGGAAAAGGAAACTTTGTGGGAAATAAAATGGCTCCCTTAAAGCTTTAAAATAATAGCCCAGGCGGGAAAAAAATTTCGTTATCAGAATTTTGAACATTTATTTACAGCTTTCTTTTTCTTTATTTTTTGGCGGTAAATCTACATAACTGGAAACCCTCTCATTTGGGTTTTATTTGTTCATATTTACTTCCAAAATAAAAAAAATATTTTTGAGGGTCCCAAACCTTTAAAAACCCCGTAAAAAAAACTTCCCAAAACATAATAAAATAATTTAATTTTAAAATTTAAATAAAACACGTTCTTTAAATTCACATCTTTCTTATAATTTATCCATTAATCTTCAACAAGGGCAAAATAAATCGCTTTCCCTGGGTTTTTAATTTTTTTTTTGAGTATTAAAAAGGGTTTTATTTGACATTTTCCTTGCCCTTTAAAAAAAGTATTTAATTTAAAAATTCCAAATTTAAATTTTTTTTCGCATTATGCACATATAAAATTTTCATCCATCAAGGTTTTAATTTTTCTTTTAAAATTTTTTTTCGAATTCTTACACGAATACATACGAGACGAATCAAAATATTTTTATAAATTACTATCCTTTTCCCCCAAAAGCCCGGGAAACTTTTTTTCACTCCCATCCAATCATTTCAAAAAGCTTTACTTTGGTGATTAGTTTCTTTAGAATGTGCAGTGTAAAATTCCTTTCCACAGTACAACACACTTCACACTTCACCCAAATCCCCTATTTTCACGATCTTTATTTTTTTTCCTCGAAAGAAGTTAAAATATGCCCATTTTTATTTTCTCTACGATAAATTGCTTGCAAAAAATATTCACACTCGAAAAATTTCGACTTGCTAATAAAAAGGGAAAAAATGAAAAATGCCAAATTTAACCCTAAATTTGGGACATCTCATTTTTAAAACCCCCCATCCCCTCTTGAAAAGGGTTTTAAGTGGACGAAGCCTCAGGGGGGGAAACCCAAGTAGTTGAAGGTTTTTTTAAAAATGGTTTTAAGGCGAACAAAATTTCGGAGGTTTTTTGTTTGAAGTTACAAAAATTCAAGGTTCCCTTAGCCACCAATACACATAAGGGTTTGAGGGATAAACTTTTCCAAAAGTCGCAATTTACCTTTTTTTTTAACTATATACCCCTTTTATTAAAAATTCAGAAAGTTTTAAAACTGATAAACTAAAAAATGTGTAATAGTAATTTTAAAACTACGGTTCGTGAATTGAAAAATAGAATAACAAAAAAAAATTTAATTTTGCGACTATAAAAAATTTTAAAATTCTTAAAACTGTTCACAATGTTATTTTGCAAATTGTAAATTATAACATTAACTTAAAATTTTAAAAACATTAAAATTTAATAACACTAAATTTTAATAATAAAAGTACGGGTTTTAATATAATAATAAAATTTAGGGTTTTTATTTAGTCCCATACATTTAAATTTGGCACATGATTTTAAATTAAAATTTATCAAAATCATGAAAAATATCTAATATTTGGCTTTAATATTTAAAGTTACAGCACCCAAAAACCCCATCTTTTTCCCCCTTCCGGCTTTTTTCCCTCACTACCGTTCCCCCATTAAAAAAAATTTTTCCTCACTAACGTTTCCCCCCATAAAAAAAAATTTTCCTCACTTTCCTCTTCCATTTAAAAAATTTTTCCCCCACTACCCCCCCCATAAAAAAATTTTTCCGGGACTTTCCGTCCCCCATAAAAAAAAACTTCCTCACTAACGTCCTCCATAAGAGATCCTCCCCCTCTTTAACAAATTACCTTTTCATGATACTATCACTGAGTATCCCCCATATCTTCATTTACGAAATCCCCCTAATGGAATTTATTTACTTTCCCGCCCAGATCCCCGTATCAAAAAAATATTTGGAAAGGAAATTTCCCTTGAACCAAACATCAACCATTTTAAAAAAACCAAAAAATAATTCGGCTTATTCATTTTTTTTCTTTAATTTTAACAACCCCTTTTTTTAAAATCTTTTTCTTTCTTAAATTTTCTTCTAAGTTTTCAAACTTTTTAGTATCAGCAAACGTTCCCATGGGATTTAAAAACTATTGAAAAACCCCCCCCATTTAAACGTCCGACCCTTTACCTCGAGAATGACCCATTTTGGCTCCTGACCCCGGGGAAAATTGACCTTTGGGCCTCAACATTTACCTTGATCTTAAAAATCACCACGACCCCCCAAAAAGACCTTTACCTCAAAAATTTTACATTGACCTCAACACTGACCTTGACCTCAACACGAAACCCGGGTTTCAACACTGACCCTTACCTCTGCACCCACCTTTGGGCCCTTTGGCACCGACCCGGCATGAAACCCTTTACCTTGACCTTGATCCGACATTGGGGCCTTGGGCCCTTTGCATTGAAATTTTTTCTTGGGGGTTGCCCCGGTTTCCCGGACTTGAAGGGTTTACCCCTTTAAACCCTTTTCCCTTCCCCTGACCCTTTGGGGGTTTTCTCGAAAATTGGGGAGTCTCAGCCCATTCTGGAAACCTCCTCCTTGACCTTGAACCCATGAGAGGGGAAGGTCAAGGGTTCCCAAGGAGGAGGTTTTCCCGAACGGCTGAGACACTTACTATAAACGTACGAAACACTTGCCGTTTTTAAAAGTTTTCCCGTTTGGGGAAAAAACAAACTAGGTAAAAATTGGTTTAAAAATTTGAAAACATTGGATAGTTTTCCCCAGCTATTTTAGTTTAAGTGAGTACGGGCCCTGCGGAATAAAGTTTTTTTAAAGCCGAAAAACCCCTTTGGGCAAACTAGCGATGTTTAAATTTTCATATTTAAAATAAACCTTTTAAAAAAAATTTAAAGCACTTCACACGCACCTTCACAAATTTGGTTCAGGTAAATCAGGACACAGTTTGTGGAAAAAAGTGGGTACGTTTTTGGGGAAATTTTAAAAAATTGTCTTTGTACTAGCAATCAAAAGATTTACTAATGGAAAAAAAAAGTAAAGGGAAACGTATATGCCGCAAGATTTAGAGTATTTGGGTTTTTCCCCGGTTTCATGTAAGAAGGGAAACTGTTTTTTCTTTAATTTGATCGGCCCAAAAGAACGCATGATGTTTGCGGCACCCCAAATCATAAACATTAAAAAAAATTTGGTTAGTTGGAAAAATTCCAAAAATTTTTTCAATGAGTTCAAAAACCAAACCCTTTTAAAAACTCATCGGCCCCTACAATTTTTAAAATCTTTTGGGGAAACAAGTAAGACGGGCGTGTGGTTTCCCTTGTACGTACCCTTTCATTAAAACCCAGAATGTTTTTGACGATCTTTTTTGTTTTTTTGTCCACACAGTCAAAAGTTTTTTTTCTTTTTAATTCCGTTTTTTCATTGTTTTTTTTTTATATGTTCACGAGCAATGTTATTTCCCCCCCCCCAAAAGTTTTCCCACTAGGTAATTTTTCAGTCCGCCCCTATTTATTCCCGAAGAAGGGGAACAAATGCTTTTTTTGTCTAGTAAAAAGAAACGAAAGATACATTTAAAAAAAGAGTAAACACAAATCAAATGTCAATTTTTCTTTGGGCCCCGTATGCCACTTTTTCAGAAAAATGCTGTTTGCTTTCGATGTGACGTTGACAAGGGTTCTGGACCGACATAAATTTAAAGGGGTTTTACAAACTAAACATTGAATTTTTGCGCCATCAAAAATTATGTCCGGCATGTCCAGTATAAAGTTTTTAACTGAGTCTGCCATTGGTCGTTTTCGCGACGTATCTAACTGAGACATTTTTAAAGCAAGCATAAGCATACAATTACGAAATAAGTTACGACAGCCTACATATACACAGAACTACTCGCATACAGCATCGATTTAGTACTGACGCTGTGAACGTGTGAAATAAATAATCGCCGACTCCGCACCACATATCTACTACACTGACTGTTACCGCTGTTTGCCAGACAACTGATGATAGTGATGATTGATGATGTAACGTAAGACACGATGCCTCCCCACTATAATCAATAAAAACTGATCAACGGATCACCTGCATACAATACTGAAGGGTTTATTCATGAGAAGCTGCTAATGCCCGAGTATCCTAAAACAAGTATTTCGTTTTAATCGATATTTATATGCAGTAATTTCCGCGAAAACGTATTCTGGTTGACACAACATTAATTTCAGACGCACATCAACGATCATGTTTGATTAATTTAATTCAATTTTTTGTTTAAATCAAACCGTTTTTAGTTTTAACGCTATTCTATAATAATTTTTCTTCAACCTTTACGATTTTGTTAAATTGACACCACTGTTGTGCTCTGCTGAAACGACTTTTTTTTTCAATTTATGCCCCAACCGAATAAATGTGTTCCACTAACAGAACTTTTCTACACAAATGTAATTGTTAAGTCAATGCTAGGTGGTAGGTAATTTAATCACAAAATTTGTTGGACTAACACTTCTTCAGCTAACAAAACTGATTTTGTTATTTGACACATTTCTTTCCCTCAGTGTATGTAATAAATGTTCTGTTTTAATACAATATATTTTAAATTATATCACCGAACGTAGTCATTTGCGAGCGAGCGAGCGTACTATGATCAGCCGGCATAATCGGCATTTTTCGGAAATGCTGAGAGCGAAGTCGTGTCTTACACGTGTACGTGAACGAATACACACACCATTATAACGTGAGCAAGGTATTTTCGGAAATGCGAGAACGAAGTCGGACCTGCACGTGGATGTGAACGAATACGCCGTTTATAACGTGAACAAAGTGCACAAATGAATTTGCGTTACGCAATTTTGTCATGCAAATGACATACCACAATGACAATCAACACAGCACAACGTTTAGATGCGCTGAGTTCGTGTAAAATCGGGTGATCATAGTACGGTTGCTCTACGGTATGTAAATGTCATATTCACAGCAGTGAACGTATTGCCACAATTATAATAACTTGTTCTACAAATCCCTTACTTAAAAATGATTGTGGGAAAAGTAATGATAGATTAGGAAAAAACACCACATAATAGGAAAGATAGATTAGGTAAAACACCACATAATAGGGAATTTAAGACCTTTGGGGTTAAATAGCATGTCTGTAAATGTTTTCGTGAAATTGAAAAAAATTTTTGAATAAAATTGCTATTACTGTATCATTTCAACCTTAATTTCGTCCAAATACATGAACAATACAAATAATAATAATTAGTCGATTCCACTTCAAATACATCTTTCACGAAAATGGTGCTCGGTTGCGTGTTTGGTTTTTGCTTTGAAAGTTGTTTTTCCAAATAAAATCGAATAGGATGCGAACAAGGGCTCAGTTGACGACTGGCATCCTCTTTAAACCGGAATCCCTTAAAAAAAAAAAAAAAAAAAACGATTGTTTTACCGCTTACATCGCCTAAACAGCGTGACGTCATCGAAGAGCTGCGAGCCCTTATATATCGGTGGTAACGACTTACCTCGTTATTGTGCCATCCCTAGCATTTTGTTATGTACACTTTCAATAAAGACTTTGTATTCGAATTAATGTTTTGCATTGCGTTAATTAGCAATTGGTATTATTTTTATTAGACCTATTGGATACATTGATAAATATAGTGCCACAATTAGTTGTAGAGTTCAAAGAAATGAAAGAAAAAATTTTAGAAGGATTGGTAGAAGTGAATAAAGTATTGCAGAAAGAAAATCAAATAGTTAAAAATGAAGTGAAGGTATTGAAAGATAAAAGGAAAAGAACAAACATAGAAATAATCTCGTGGTCTCAAGTATAGAAGGGAGATAAAACGGACCATAAAAAGTCTAAACAAGATGTTGAAAACTTCATTAACACACATTGGAAGTAGACATGCGCATGAAAGATGTACAACCGATTGGAAAAAAAATGTGCGGAAAGCGTTGCAGGTAAGTTAATGGTTTTAGAGAAAAGAAAAGAAACCTTAGATATGTAAGAGGAAACAAAGTAATAATAAATAATGACCTGACGGAAAAGGAATGAGAGATACAAAAGGAAATAAAAAAGCGTGCTGAAGATGAGAGGAAGAATGGGAGAAAAGTGAAAATGGGCTATGCGAAACTGATAATTGATAATAGAGAGTATGGAACAAAACAGAAAATAAATGGAAGAAAAACATAATAACACATAAAGAAAATGTAATGATTCAAAAAACTAATAAACCAACCTCAAACGATAAAGAATCTGCGAAAATGGCAATGGACACGGATAACGAGTTTATAATACTAGATTGTAAAGCAAAGAAAAATAATAATTTAGGAAAAATATTAAAAAACACAGGATGTGGATTGTATTATCAAAGATGATCACGTTAACAACAACAAACAACATTGATTGTAGTGTATGGCCCGAAGAAGACGAGAAAGTAGATAAAAAGATGAATTATGGAACGAATTGACAGAGATTGTAGAGAAAATGAAGGGAAGAGTAATACTGTTAGGGACTTCAATAGCCGGGTAGGGAAGAAATCAAATAATATAATAGATGTATTAGGTCTACACGGAGAGGAACATATTAACAATAATGGGAAACAAATGATAGATTTCTGCATGGAAAATAACCTGACAATAATGAACACGTTTTACATGCACAAAGACAAACGCAAGTACACGCGAGAAATGAGAAGCAGAAACGAAAGGTAGATTATGTGCTGGTTAATAAAGAATACAGGATGGAAATATTGGATGTTAGAGTCCAAAAGAGGTCCTGAAAGTAGACAGTGACCATTACCTGGTAGTAGCAAAAATAAGATTTAAAATATAAATAAATGAAAACCGAACAAAACATCCAAAACATCAAATGAAACCATTAAAACATATAAACTACAGGAACTTGAAAGAGCAATGAAATATAGAAATATTGTGGAACCGAAATTAGAACAAGGACAAATTGAGAAAACAAGCAAATGTGGGAGATTCAAGGAAATTGTCCTAACTTCAGCGAAAAAAAACATGTGGAACAACAATAGTAAACAAAAACAAGAAACGAACAGTTGGTGGAGCAACCAACGAACAATACAAACAACAGCGAATAAAAGTAAAGGGAATAATAGAGAGAGCAAAACAAAGATCCTGGGAAGAATTCGGAACAAAAATGGAAAACGACAGCCATACCAATCAAAAATTGTTCTTCAAGGTATTGAAGAGTTTAAGAAACAGTAACAATTTGGTTTAAAGCATATAAAAGACAAGGATAACAGATTATTGATAAATGAAGATGAAATAATGGAGGGTTGGAAGAATTTTTTCAAGGAGCTTTTGATTGCCGAAGAACAAGAAAACGATACTCCGAAGATAAGTATCGAGAGGGACTCAGATAATAATGACAATGAAATACAAGTATCAGAAGGGGGGAAGCGAAAAATATCTCAAAAAGGCAAATCAGCAGGAAATGATTAAATATCACCGGAAATACTGAAGAACATAGGACAACAAGGAATTGAAATGCTGGCAACTACGTATATTTAATAAAGTGTGGGCCCAAGGAGAAGTACCAGATGATTGGAAAACTAGCATTACGAGATGTGGCAATTAAAAAAACCGGACTGGTGCTACAAAACATTTTATTTATCACCAGTTTCATTATAAAGTTTATCCCCTTCATTGTACTCTCCTTACCGATCCCTACAATGCTCCATACGAATTTTCCACTGTCGAAAGCAGTGCTGGGAAATTTCCCTTTCGGTCAGCTTGTTTAGAACCTCCGTCGCTTTCGCTTTACCCCTTCCACACTGTCAAATCTTGTCCCCTTAAGCTCCGATTTTACCTTTGGAAATAAAAAAAGTCATAGGGGGCCAGCTCGGGGAGTGCGGTGGGTGGTCCAACACGGTGATCCCGGATTTCGCAAAGAACGCCTTCACAGACAAGGCGGAAGGGCTGGCGCATTGTCTTGCGGAACATCCAGGATTTGCCTTCTACAAACGGGTCTTCTTCTGCAGCAGTTTTTCCTGGGTTTCACAAGAAATTGTGGTTAGCTCGTTCTCGATCTGAACACTCTGTTTTTTTCCGACGCGACGTTAGCGTAAGGACTTGAACGGACGTTTGCTACAGCGAGACCGAGCGACGTGCAACTGTGCCCATCGAGCTCGGGGGTGGGGGAAGCATCACAAGCACAGACATGTTAAAACCCTGCCATGGCGTGCTCGCAGTTTGCCGATAGTAGCCCCAGCCCGGTTTATTTAATTGCCACACCTGGTATATTGCTAATATTCAAAAAAGGTGACCCTTGTGTATGTGCAAATTATCGAAGAATTACATTTTTTAAGCATCGCCTCAAAGACTACAAATTTCATTCTAGAGAAAAGGGACTAAGACAGATAATAGAAAAAATATATGGCCGAGACACAAAGCGGATATATGTAGCCTTTGTAGATTTAGAAAAAAGCATTCGAAAAAATTTCCCAAAAAACCCGAAATTTGGAAAAGCTTAGAAGAAGAAATGTTGGGCCGCAAATAATCAGAGGAATAAAAAGTCTACAAAAACAATAACAGAAGTTACATCAGGAAGGTTAAACAAAATCGAGAACATTTGGAATAAACGAGGCTTAAGACAGGGCGGAGTGTTAAGTCTAACTTTGTTTATAATGATCAGGGGAAGATGTAATAAAAGAATGTACGAAGAAAATAAAGAAAGTGTATATTGGGTTCAACAAACTACAATCAGTAGATTTATCAGAGGGCGTCTTCGCTGACGATTTGATGATATGTGCCGCAAGTGAAGAGGGATTACAGTAGAACTTAAAGATCTGGGAAGACGAACTTAAAAAGAGGAAGATGAACATTAATGAAAGTAAGACAAAGGGCATGGTGATCGGAGAGGAAAATACAAATGTCAATATAGAACTAAAACAACGTTAGAATAGAATAGGTAAATGCATTTAAATATTGGGAGTCACCATTGAAAGAGAAGGGAAAGTAGAGGACGAAGTAACGGAAAGAATCAACAATGCAAATAAAGGTGTACCACACCTTAAGCAAGCCGTTCATAGGAAGAGAGATCAGCAGGAAAACAAAATGACCCTCTACAAAACTGTCTTTAGACCATACTAACATATGGAAGCGAAAGCTGGGTTTTAACAAATAATATGAGAAGCAGATTACAGGCAATTGATATGAAATATCTAAGAAGAGTCAAGGAAATTACTAGGGGGAGGCAGAATCAGAAATTTCCAGTGAGAAAAGAAAATAGAAGTAGAGACAATTTCAGAAATAATGAACGAAACCAGTTAAAATAGTTGGTCACATCTGCAGAATGGGTGACAAAAGACAAGTCAAAAGTATGTGGGATGCAAAGGTTCAGAAGAAAGCTGCAGGGGAAGACCGAAGAAAACCGGAATGACGAGGTGGCAACCTTTTAAAAAAGAAAAAGAAAACAGGAGAAAAGCAAAAACGAAAGCTGAAATAAAAAAGAAGGGTAATTTTGTATATGCTTTTTATGAATGTTTTAGTTATAGAATATTTTTAAAACCTTACACCTTAGGGTATAAAGGTTTTTGTTATATATATCATATAGTTGTCTTGTGGCACTAATTTTCCTATAATCGTTTTAGTGACACCCAATTTTTACACTTGAATCAGGGTTGGGGGGTTCATAAGGTTTCCCGTGTAAAAAATTTTCATTGGCCAAACGAATTGATCAGCTTTTTTTTCAGAAAATAGGGTGGGGGGTGTCACTTGACATTTTTATTCTTTTTAATTGGGTTAGTTCAAGCCTCTGTTTTAGAGGGCGCTTGTGTAAACATTTGCTAAGGTTTTTTAAAGATTGCCATTGGGCACCCCTATAATTTTGTACTATGCATCCGACACTTGGAAACGCTGCGAATTCCATATTTTAACTGGTGGGATTATGTATTTTAGGTAAGGATGTGTAACTTTACCAAGGCCAGTACCCATAAAATAAAAAATTAAAATTTTTTTTATAAAAATTTGTTGTATTTAACAAAATAAAATTTAGGTCTACAGACAAAAATTTATTTTAAGGAAAAAAAAATTTTGATAAAATTTTCATGAAAAATAGGATAAAAAATTAGAATGAATTTTAAAACAGTTTTTAAATAGAACAGACAAGATTTAGAATTTCTTAAAAGTTTTTATAACACGAATTATAAAGAATGTAGTTATGTATAATGTGCGCCATGGAATGGGGCGAATAAAAAAAAGACGAAAGAACAATATATTTTTTTTAAACTTTAAACAATATTTATTTTAAAAATACATTTAGAAGCATTTTATTTTAAAAAAAAACATTTTCAAGATGATCTCTATTCCTTGAAACATTTTTCCCAACTTCGGGCCCAATCAACTTTACGTGAGTAACTTTTTAAAATGAAATTCTATTGATTTTCATTGAATTTCCAGTTTTAATTGTCCAAAAAACCATTGCCCCCCAAAGAAAGATTCCTTTTTGCGAAATTACGCGTTTAGGCAACAGCGGTTTATGGCATTGACGAAATTTTGGGGGACTGGTTTTTGCCCATTTTTTGGAAAACCAGTGTTATGGTCAAATTTAGGAATAAATTTTAAAATTGCTGTGTAAAAATTGTTCAATCTTTGAAACATAACGGCTAATATGTTTCCATTATTCCTATTACTGCAAATGTTTCCCTTTTTGCTTAAAAAAAAGCCCTTGATTTAGTGACGACATCGGCCATCGAACTGCACCCTTAAAATTTTGCAATGGTTTTTGATGAAGATGTTTAGACTTTATTTACCCAATATTGAATATTTTGCTTTTTAAAAAAAGAAAGATGAAAATGAGCTGCATCGCTCAGCCAAAGATTTTCAAAAAATTTTTGTAGTTTTCTATAAGGTCAAGCGACCCAGACGGAAATTTTAACGCCTTTCAACGCCGTCTTTTAACTCATGCAAAAATTTGGATTTTTTATAGCTAAAAGCGTTAGTCCTCTTGTAAAAATCTTTGAAAGCCCTATTTCAAATCCTCAGTGAAAGCATGACAGCGTGTAGAAAGTTGCGGATCCTCACAAAAACACCTGACCTGGGGGGGCTTTTACAAATTTCCCCTATTTGAATATTTTTTTTTTTCCCTTAAGAGTCTTCTTTTTAAAAATTTTAACTGTTTTCCCCGAAGTTTTGACCCACACTTTAAAAGGGTTAGCTAATGGGGGGACTGCATTATTCGGTTTAAAATAAATTTTGCGGAAGTTTGTGCGTAATTTTAAAACTGCTATTGTTTTTGTATTACTATTTTTTGGGAAAAGCAATGTTCACCGACCTCTGGATAAATATATTAAACTAACTAATTAAAAAGTGAAAGCAGCTTCCTACCATTTTCCGTTAAAAAAATAAAATGATGGACGCAACATTCAAATCGTCCTTTTCATGACGCCCCTTTTACTTTTTTTAAAAATCTTATTTTACATAGTTTTTTAATTAAATCTTTTTCAGTTTTTGAAATTTTTTTCTGCTTAGAACTAAAAAAATGTATATGTTATCGTTTCTTTGATAAATGAGGGTAGATGCATAATAAACCGGGGATTATACGTAACACCCAACCTTTGATAATGTGATAAATATTTTATATTTTAAAAAATTAATCATATTAACGTGTTTTTATGAATAAATCCCGCACCGTGGTTAGTATGAAAAGCACACTTAGCGTAAAAGTCTATGTGCAAGTTTCAACCTTCTTAGTTGCCCGTGGCATCTGATTTTTGCTTTTATGACAGTCGAGGTTGGGATTATTGAGCGCAGATGCCCCGTGTTTTTGATATGGATGCCGGTCGTTTTTTAAACAACGGAGGTCGTTTAAGAAAGGGGTTGGATGCGTTAAGAATAAGAAGGAAAATAGTGGGGGAGGGTAAAAAAAAGGGTACTAGAACTTAGGGGAAAGGCGAGTGTAAAATTCTAAAACAGGGAAAAAACCCAGGGTTATCAACGATTTAAGCGATACGATATATGAAGTTTGGGTTTTAAATGAAAAATTAATATACCCCCCCCCCCCTGGGGTAACGAGTCATCATAGTCCCTTAAGTCATAAGAGCAGATCTTCAACTAATTTACAACACCTTAAAAAAGGGGCAAAATTTTAAACGCACCCCCGGGGGGAAAAATTCTTAATTTGTAAAAAAAAAAAATTTAAAAGGGAAAAAAGGCTTTAGGGGCCCCTTTTTTTAAATATCAAGAGCAGGGATTTTTTTAAAAGGGTGTTAGCAAAAATTTCCCGTTTAAGGACATTTCTTTGTAAGTGGGTTTAAAAAGGAAAACGGGAAAAATTAATTCCTTATTTTTCGAAATTTTGGGCGACAACTGCGGTAGGGCCCGGAATTTGAAAATTTTAAAAAGGGAAATGGGGGTTTAAATTCAAAAGCCAACATATGTCCAATCCTTGTGGAGGCCCCAAATCAGGACTTAAAATTGGGACATTGGACGGAAACAAACCAAACCCACATGGCTAGAGTCGAGTTTGTTCAATACATGAAGAATAGAACCCATCATGAATTGCACCCATTTAGGCTAGGGGGTTTAGGTTCAGCAAAATCGGGCTTACAACATCATCCTTTTTACTGATGTCATCAGAAACTGGAATTGAAAAAATCTGGAAACCTTAATCAACTTCAGGGGCGAGATGAAGAGGGACAAAAGAGAATTTTTGGGGCGAAAAGAGGGTAAGAACGGTAAAGGAATATGGACAAAACAAAGGGAAGGAGATAGTACTGTAGAAGACTTTTTCGAGGGGAAAAAATGGATTTCAGACAAAATCAACATTATTAAAAAAAGAAGGGAAAAATGCCTAAGGCAATGCAGGCAAAAAGAGAGGCTAATCGTGAATCGAAGTTTCCGAGAGGCAGGATTTTGGGGATACTGTAAAAAATCGGTTTTCTGATGTCGACAGGGGCAGAAGGGACTTAGGAAAATTCTTTGGGTTTTTCGATGGATTCTGGGCAAGATGTATGAGATTGGCACAAAGAAGGGCGATTGGGTTTAAAAAGATTATTTTTAAGGGGAATTTCATTTTTTCCCAAAAGGAAGCCAGTTTAATGGACTCTTCGTGAGTGTGCCAGGAAATCTTCAATCACAGGTGCTCAAGGTTTTTGAGTTAATGCAAGGAAAAAAAAGTCTTTTAGGAAAAGGCTGCAAGAAGCATAGGTTACTCGTAATTCGAGTGCCATGAAGTTTTTCCCTGTTTAACAAGTAGAAGTTTTTTGTTACAAATGGGAAAAATAAAGCTTTTTTGTCGAATAAAACATTGTCTTATTTCACAAGCATGATGAAAATTCCGTAGTTCCTAAATATTGCAATTTTTATTCAGAAGAGGGTTTGGGTTGATGTAAAATAACCGGTTAAAATAATAAATTGCACACATTTCTTTCATTTAAAACCCCCCTTTTTTGGTTTTTTGTATAATACCCCGGTTTCTATGCAACTAGCACATTTTTCAAAGTAAAAGGTAAAAATAACATATACACACCTTTTTTTTTGCGTTTGTTGCTTTATTGCGAATTTTATAGCAAATATAAA